>CM046794.1:2292500-2297500 GCA_025617405.1 Perca schrenkii
TGGCGTCGTCGGCGGGCCGCTGGAAGGCCGCGGGCCACGCCCCTCACGGCAAACACAACAAGTACTACATGGACCTTAACTCGGACTCAGACCCCCTACCCCCCCGCCTCCCACCCCCCCGCTCCCAGTACCTGTCGGCGGAGGAGAGCTGCCCCCCTTCCCCTTCCACCGAGCGCTCCTACTTCCACCTGTGCCCCCCGCCTCCCTCACCCTGCACCGACTCCTCGTGACCCCCCCATCAGCCGCGGAGCCCTGTGAGGAAGGACGCAGTCCACCTAATGCAGGAACTGGCTTTGTGTGGCCCGCGGACCCAGGGAAAGAACTCCAAGGGCCAACTTCCAGCCCTGGGGGGCCCACACGTGTTGCGTTCTATCAGCTGTTTAGGCTCAAGTGCCTTGCTCAAGGTGCCTACGTCCCACTTTGGTTATTTCATCATTCCAGTCATCTTGGAGCTGTCAGGGTGACCACCATGTGATCAGTCCTCAGTAGGGCTGGGTACTGAATTCAACAGTTTTTTTAAGCACCGACTGCACGGCCTCCTTAATATCAAGTATCGTCAATGCCCAATTTCAATCCCTAAGGAGTAAATCTCATCAGCGTCAGTGAGCCAATCAGCACGCAGCATGCTTCTACCAAGATCTAATAATGCCTGTGATTGGCTGTCTGTCAGTCGTCACAGAGACACGCAGGAAAAACTCTCCGTTACACGGAGACGGCTCACGCAGTCGGAGCTGGGAAATACATAAAAAGATTTGTGACATAATGTTGTTTTATAGATAAAGTACATAATGTACTTTATCTATAAAATTGGTATCAAAAAAGTATTGTTTAGGAACTGGTATCGAAGTCACAGTATTGGTTTTGGTACCGGTATGGGACATTAGTGAACGCTACCCAGCCCACGCTCCACGTGTCCCGCAGGGCGCGGCGAGGAGAAGCCAGCGCCCTCTTACATTTTCATCCCATCAAAAGAAGAAAACGTTGCTTTGCCAGGCTACTTTTTTTTCCATCTGTCCAAATATTCAGTGGGCCTAACTCCTCGCCTCACGCAGCCTCCCCCCGACCCCCCACCCCCCCAAACTCGCCAGCATGGAACTCACCCACTGAGAGAGTCAGAGAGAGAGTTCTCCCTCCCAGTGTCCTCGTTTCAGACCAGCGGCAGGACTGTACATAGTGTTAAAATAATATGAACAAAAGTAAATCAGAGAGGAATTATTTTACTATTTTATTCCCGCTGGCTGATCCATTGCTTCACACAAAAAAAAGGACAGAAAGATGAATGGATGGATGGATGGGTGGGTGGATGGATGGATGGGTGGGTGGATGAATGATCGGACGGCTCTGTGCACGAGCACGTGTGAATGTTTGCTGAATTTAGACCGAAATCGTGGATGATGAATGAATGAATGTATAGAAGTCTGAGTGAATGAGTGGATGGAGTGAGTGAATGAGTGGATGGATGGATGGGATAGGGCCAAGATCAAAGTGTGAAATCTTTTTTTGTATGTTCTGAAAATTGTGTCCCTCACACTTCACATTGTGAGTTCTTTGTAGTTGAACGTGGCGGAGCTTTTCCGCCAATCAACGAGAGATAAAGACTAATCTGCCAACAGTCCCTTCTTCACGCCATGACATCGCCGTGTGACAACAACATACCAAATGAATATCAACATGTAAAGCTATTGTACATATGTGTAATGAAGTCAGTGATCGAGATGTGAGAAGTGAAAGCTTTTCATTGTGAATCTGAACCTCTTCCATCACATGTTCTTTCCCCTCATCGTCCCGTTTACCAAAAGTATGTTTGCTGCTATTGTGTACATACTATCTCTGTCACTACCACTTGTAATTACACACAAAGCCCACATTTACCACTCGCATAATGACCGTAGATCATGAAGCTATTTTACAGTTAATAACAAATTATTCTTATAGCGACTTGTGTTATTCGTATTTCTGTTTGTGTGTAGATCGTTATGTACGTTTCTGTGTCTGCCACCATGTTTGGTTTGAAGGAGTCTTTTTTTTTTGGAAATAGAAAAGCGAAAGAGTTCCAGCTGAGACATTTTTATCCAGAGCTGTTCCAGGAATCAGCCTGGTTGTCAGGCTTTAACCTGGAAACGTACTTCCGTTTATCCAGACTAGTGTTTGGGTGCTCTCGACACAATTACCCTGCCTTCCTCCACACCTTCACACACCTGGCCAATCACATTCAGTGGGCTTGAAAAGGCTTTTTTGACACTGTAACCCAATCGGACAAGCACTTGGTTTGAAGCTTACTGAGGCCTTGAGTTGTGTAGTTGCTCACCTCCGGTCCAGTGAATCTGACTAGTGAATGCTTCACTACATTAGTAGCCTCGCCACTGCAAAGGTTTGACTCACAGGATTAATGCGGTTTGATCTTTGCCTCGTCCTACAGGGATGAACACAAAAAGCAACCTAACACCGTGTTTTAGTCTGAATACGTCCCCCTTTCAGATATTTACTCTAATGTGTCCCACCCAATCTGATTTGAATTGTTTCTTTTTTTCCACACAATTACTTGATTTTCTCTGGAAAAATACAATAATGCTAACGACTACTTTAATTGTTGATTAATCTGTTGATTATTTTCTCGATGAATCGATCAGTTGTTTGGTCTATCTAAATGTCAGAAAATAGTTAACTCCAAGTGGTTTCAATGTTTGTCTTAACAATATCAACTCTTGGGACAAACTTTACATTTGGTCCCACCAACATCTTCTGCATGTTCTGTCTAAACCTTTGTATCATGGGGTGTACTGAACATCACAGCCTCTGGGGCGGGGCACTATCGGGGCTTTAGGTCTGCAGTGGTGCAGCATTTCCCCCCCCCTCTCACCCGCTCAGATAAAAGCTCAGCGATTATCATCGTATGCTGTCATGGTCTAGCTTTAGGCTTTGGACCTAATTATATTCTGCCGGCTATTTGGAGACAAACTGTGCTTTCAGGGGGCTTCCAGCACTTATTATTGTTATATTATAACATTATCAACACAGGACCTAGCAACAAAACGTGTGAGACATTTGATGCACTTACAAAAATTAAATATATGTTATTATTTCCAAAGAAATAAATGGAGAAGAAGGCAAATGTTTGGGCTGTGGAGTTCTAGCAGTAAAAATCACCCGAGATGGTTATAGTGTCAGAGAGAGTTACAGTGAGGAAAATAAGTATTTGAACACCCTGCTATTTTGCAAGTTCTCCCACTTAGAAATCATGGAGGGGTCTGAAATTGTCATCGTAGGTGCATGTCCACTGTGAGAGACATAATCTGAAAAAAATAAATCCAGAAATCACAATGTATGATTTTTTTAACTATTTATTTGTATGATACAGCTGCAAATAAGTATTTGAATACCTGAGAAAATCAATGTTAATATTTGGTGCAGTAGCCTTTGTTTGCAAGTACAGAGGGTAAACATTTCCTGTAGTTTTTCACCAGGTTTGCACACACTGCAGGAGGGATTTTGGCCCACTCCTCCACACAGATCTTCTCTAGATCAGTCAGGTTTCTGGGCTGTCGCTGAGAAACACGGAGTTTGAGCTCCCTCCAAAGATTCTCTATTGGGTTTAGGTCTGGAGACTGGCTAGGCCACGCCAGAACCTTGATATGCTTCTTACAGAGCCACTCCTTGGTTATCCTGGCTGTGTGCTTCGGGTCATTGTCATGTTGGAAGACCCAGCCTCGACCCATCTTCAATGCTCTAACTGAGGGAAGGAGGTTGTTCCCCAAAATCTCGCAATACATGGCCCCGGTCATCCTCTCCTTAATACAGTGCAGTCGCCCTGTCCCATGTGCAGAAAAACACCCCCAAAGCATGATGTTACCACCTCCATGCTTCACAGTAGGGATGGTGTTCTTGGGATGGTACTCATCATTCTTCTTCCTCCAAACACGGTTAGTGGAATTATGACCAAAAAGTTCTATTTTGGTCTCATCTGACCACATGACTTTCTCCCATGACTCCTCTGGATCATCCAAATGGTCATTGGCAAACTTAAGACGGGCCTTGACATGTGCTGGTTTAAGCAGGGGAACCTTCCGTGCCATGCATGATTTCAAACCATGACGTCTTAGTGTATTACCAACAGTAACCTTGGAAACGGTGGTCCCAGCTCTTTTCAGGTCATTGACCAGCTCCTCCCGTGTAGTTCTGGGCTGATTTCTCACCTTTCTTAGGATCATTGAGACCCCACGAGGTGAGATCTTGCATGGAGCCCCAGTCCGAGGGAGATTGACAGTCATGTTTAGCTTCTTCCATTTTCTAATGATTGCACCAACAGTGGACCTTTTTTCACCAAGCTGCTTGGCAATTTCCCCGTAGCCCTTTCCAGCCTTGTGGAGGTGTACAATTTTGTCTCTAGTGTCTTTGGACAGCTCTTTGGTCTTGACCATGTTAGTATTTGGATTCTTACTGATTGTATGGGGTGGACAGGTGTCTTTATGCAGCTATGACCTCAAACAGGTGCATCTAATTTAGGATAATAAATGGAGTGGAGGTGGACATTTTAAAGGCAGACTAACAGGTCTTTGAGGGTCAGAATTGTAGCTGATAGACAGCTGTTCAAATATTTATTTGCAGCTGTATCATACAAATAAATAGTTAAAAAATCATATATTGTGATTTCTGGAATTTTTTTTTAGATTATGTCTCTCACAGTGGACATGCACCTACGATGACAATTTCAGACCCCTCCAGTGTGCCATGTAATCAGAAGAGAAGACACCATCTTTGTATTACTGCTAATTGTAGCCATTGTGCCAGAGAGCATTCTGTAGTGTACGGATAGAAAAGGATACCAGCACTTTGGGAGGTGGGAACGTTTGGAACCGGCAGGAAGCTTGTTGCTGATGATGTCGCCGAGGTCTGGTGACTGGCTGGATATTTCCAGAGAACACAGCTGCTGAAGTTGCGTCTGTGTGTGTCAGTGGGAACTCTGAGCTGCACAACTCTTTTATATTAATTAAGGGCTGTAG
>CM046794.1:2300000-2367500 GCA_025617405.1 Perca schrenkii
ATATACCTACACTCTCCGTCTCTGTAAGATTGGGAATGATTGAGATTTCTCTCGGCACAGCTACCAGAAGACTTTCAAAAAAAACTTTCAGACACGTTGCTCACGTCACATCTACGTCTTCAAGCTCAGTTGGAGGCTGCTCAGTAACACTCCGCCAGCACCGGGAAAGAGACTTCTGATATCCTTCACTGGTCTCAGTCCAGTCCATTCTTATATACTGTCTATGGTCAAAACACCCTGCAACGCCATTTCTATCCATACATGACTTTCTAACGCTAACCCTGCTGTATGCTAGCTGGTAGGCCTACATGTCCTCTGCCCCCTGGTGGACTAACCATGCACTGCAGCCAGTAGAGCTCTGAAACCACCCACCTGCAGATGTTGTGCATGGAAATCTTTGCTAATTTTGAAAATGTAAGAATAGCATTTACATTGTTAATAATTCTTCAATATGAATATTTACTGGATTGAAGCAACTTATAATTACTTATCAAATGTGATAGGCCTACTGCAGGTTGTGGGACCGCGAGCGATCTCAGCCTTTTTTATTTATTTTAAATATAATTTTTTTAAGCTAGCGCTAAGGGTTCTCTGGGTACACTGGACAATTGAGACTCCTGTAGATTCAATTCTCATTCCAGGGAAAACGGCCCTGAGCTGCATCTGAAGTTTCCAGGGCCTGCACTCTGCAGTGTGTGCTTCCTCTCCGGAGTTGGTCATATGTTGCACCATATGTCATGTTCGCAACGATCAATGTCCATGTGTCTCCTTGGCTCGTGAAGCGTCACTCTCATAGGAATCCATTAGAGCTTTTAATCCATGAGACGGCGTCCAAACTGGCTCAAGGTTGGATAAAGAGGAAGTAACGTAAAGCTTTAGTCAGTCCCTCTAGGATTTCGCTGCCTTTTTTTGAGATTGTTGCGGCTCAAAATGCTTGATTTTTGCGGGAGCTTTTGTAAAAAATTGCGATAGAAGTTGCAATGTCTTTTGTATTTTGGTGCAATGAAGTTGCGAGAGATGGGGAAAATTGCCAATGAAAATTGTCAGAGACAATGAAAATTGCCAATGATTTTTTGTTTTGTTTTGTTTAGGAAACTTTGTTTCGGGGAGAATAAAACTACTCTGGGCTGAGATTTCCTAGTAACCTTACCAAAAAGGCTCAGTATGTTGGTAATGTTGGTATGCTGCAGATGTTGGTATTTAACATTTGGAAAATGGCTGGTGGATTTAAGACAAAAAATAATAATTTATGAATGAATCTGAATGTGTCAGTGTCTTGTTGATCTTTACATTGTTAGTTCATTTCCTAACCTGGCCTGGGACTCACATTCATACGGTTTGATAAAGTACTTATTGGACTTTAACTTATCATTGCACTTACAATTTTTCCTGCATCAACTCTGTGTGTGTGTGTGTGTGTGTGTGTGTGTGTGTGTGTGTGTGTCACATCACACCTGATATCCTCCCTTGCGATGCAACAAGGGAAAAACCTTTAGCATGACCCCCCCCCCTGCCCCCCTACAACAGTCTGCTGTGATATCCTCACCTGTCACCTGTTTGCATTTGGTTGCTCTAAATTATGAGGAAATTGAATTGTTCCCAATCTAGCCTACGTCTATTCATCTGAAAACTTTTACAAACAAAACCCCCAAACTATTATACATCTAATATACAGTATGTGTGACAGGTTATTGTGATTGTTGGTTGCTCATATGTTTTCATATACAATTTGCATTTGAGAAAAATATGATTCAATAGCAAATTAATGCAAACTATTTTGATCTGCAAGGCTTACTCAATGCATTTTGTGCCAAAGCAATTATAAATGTCATGTGAACAACTGACCTAATGTTCATGTACCAATTTATTGAAAGTTTTTAATTTGAAAGTTTTCAAAAATTAAAATGACTTAACGTTAAATCCAACATAATATTAGCTAATATAAATCAGCCGATTTGTGAGAATGTTTTTTATGATAGTCTTACTGGCCCATAGGTAAGGTGGTCTCTAAGGTAGCCATCCACAGATACAGGTAATCCTAATTGACTGGGCTACATGGATGTTTAACATTAAAACATGATTTATAAAATCATGCCAACATTTATTATTTTAATAGCTTAGTATTCTATGCACTAAAAAGGTAATAAGGCTTTAGGCTGCCCTTCATGTTATTGTAGTCCCAGTTTAATATGATTTATGATTTATATATATTGATTTCATACAATATACTGTATGTAGTAGTGGGTCCCTGCTCTGTTTCTCTTAGTTAAGGGGTCCTTGGCTTAAAAACTAGGTATTGAAATTGGGTATAAAATGAGGAGGCATTTTTCAATACTTGATACTTTAGAGGCAATTCGGTCTGTGCCTAAAAAGTCTTGAATTGGGTGCCCAGCCCCAGTGAAGGTTGTCCAGCTGGCAGACAGGTGCTGAGGGCTGAACAGAGGCAGGGGAGAGGTGGAGACCAGCCCTACAACTTCTACAACTTTTTCCTTTTTGTCTTCCCCTTTATTCTCTCTGTGTGCCTGCCGCTCTGTAATTACACCAGCTGCCTGGAACCTGTGGGTCCCTTTTCTCTCTCTCTCTCTCTCTCTCTCTCTCTCTCTGCCTCCCCTGCCACCTCTGTTTCATCTCCCTCTCTTGTCTCCTGAAATTCTTCTAATGTTTCTCTCTCCTCCCTCACCGCTGTTCCTCCCCCCCGCCCCCAAAGAAGTGTTGCACCTGCCATGTGACCACACCTATGGGCCTATACAGAGTTGATTGCAGCTTGACCTGGATGTGACATCCAGGTGAAGTTAACTCCCTATATCAGTATCAAAAAAGTCCAATTTTGAAATCAATGGCTGAATTATTTTTTGTCACTTTCTTCCTTTTCTTCTCCGATTTTTTTCCGCCCTTTGTTAATTTGGCTGCTGCAAGTGTTTTACGTTGTTTTTTACATTGCAGGGGATATGTCCCCCCCCCAATATTAAGAAGAGGTAGATTCGTCCGCCTCAACAAATATGAAAGACAACCCACTCCCCAAAAAGGGTAAAAATAATGGTCCAGGTGGCTCAAAACATGTACGGATGACAAGAACTGTGTCTAACAGGAAGAGAAAAATAAAGATGGATTTATGTAAATTTAAACGTTGGAGCTACTGGCTTTAACAATGTCTCATTCTCTGACAGATTCGCGATGTACATGATTCCTAAAAAACCCATCCAGAAACATGTGAGAGATGATTTGAATATAACTGAAAGATTTCAATACAGGAGAATAATAATTTTTCTTTACATAAATAAAGACATTTGCACCATACGTTCTTGCATAATAAAATGTACCAGAATGTTTGACGCCCACATTTTCCATTCATTACCACCAGTTGTACACTTAAGATCAGAGGATAATCACAGACTGGTTTATGTCAAAGATTAGTCAGGATATTTTTGAAACCATTTTTTTTCAAATGTTATACAATTTAATAAAACCCCAAATTCAATGAAAGTAGTGATCTGATGTCTGACGTCATTTTTGGGCAATTTGGTTGAAAGAAACCCAAATTTGTGTTATAGAAACTGCTGTAACGTTCTGTAACAGTAATGGAATAATTTGCTTAAACAGTTCATTGATATAGTTTATTCCTTTGATATGGTATTTGATGTACATTGATGAAAAGTCTTTTATTGGGTCAGTATATGCCACAGAAGAATGTCTCACCTGGGACTTGTGAGGTGTCAGAGATGGTGGTGGGGGGGAGGGGGGTGGAACAAAAGGCAGATCACATGTTCCTCACAGAGTCGGGACATATGGTGGGAACTCTGGAAGTATCTGAAACTCATCATTAGGACTTGTGAGAGTTGACGGGACCGAGGCCTGCTGGAGTTTACATCACTCTCATGTTTCCCAGCTGACCCCAGCAGCTCAGTCACACACCACACGCTCACGTTTCCAAAAGAAATCTTTCTATGGGAAAGAAAACCAGGGCAAATATTTCAACTTCAGTTAAAAGTACATTACTCTTAGTAAATATTAAACAGTACAAAAAACTGTGTTTATAAGTGCAACAACTTTAAGGAAAGCCTGGATAAAGGAATGTACACTGTAAAAAAAATTCCTAATTTTACGGAAAATAATTTTTACAGTAGTTTTCAGGTTTTATTAAATTGTGTACAAATATATAGTATACATTATATAGTATACATTACATGTAAATGAACAACCCAACTGTTATTTTAAGTATTATGCCAAAACAAATCAATAAAATAACAGTGTTTTGCTGCAAAATCTGAAATGAATATGCCTGTAAATATATTGTTTTTGACATTAATTTGAATTAGGGTGTTTTACAAAAATGTTCCAGTTATGGTCTGGCAGCCGCTGCTGCCAATAATTTGACAGGTTTTTTTTACAGTGTAGAAACATACTAAATGTAGATGCTTCCATGCACAGGGCTCACTGAAACAATTTAACATAGCTACTTTTAAAGCAGCGTTTAGTTTTCACTATTTTGACATGTCAAGATGTCATTTTGACAAGTTCCAATGTTAATTTAAGATGTCTACAAAACTATTTTGACATGTTGCAAATCTATGTTCACATGTAGAAATTACAATCCAACTAGTCAAAACTGATTTACTGATATTCATTTGTCACCGGTAAGAAGGGCGATAACAGATATCTAGTTAAATATCGACATGTTGAAAAAGGATTGTGACAAGTGGAAATGTAATTCCCTATTTCAGATATCAACAAATGCATTTACAATATGTCCGACATAATAACAAACCATTTCAGATATGTGGGCGTCATTACTTTTAAATCACCATATTCATTTGTGATATATGTACGTATGTCATTGACAGTGTTGGGGAGTAACGGAATACATGTAACGGCGTTACGTATTCAGAATACAAATTATGAGTAACTGTATTCCGTTACAGTTACAATTTAAATAGTTGGTATTTAGAATACAGTTACATTGTTAAAATCAATGGATTACATGACGATACTTCGGTTTCACGAGTTCATTCACTCTGAATAAATTAAGAGAACATTTTCCAGAAGCCCCGATATGAAATAGAAAAAAATAGCTATTTGCGTGATCAGTCACAATGGAGTTGGAACGGGCACGACAGAGCCAGGGCAGCAATACCTTTCTATCTTGGAAATTCAAACAGCATTTCACATTAAAGAACGAACAGGGAGAATGAAATATAGCTATGTGCCGTGCAGCCTCTGCTTGCCAGCAACCAACCTCCTTTCAGCTCCAAATTACTCCACCTCCAACCTGAAGAAGCATCGTAAAGTAAGCTATTTTTTAATTAGCCAAAGGTAGTCGTCTGCTGTAGTTTTACTGGTCACCTTGCTATTTTAACATTGACGTGGGACTTTACATTCTCCTAGGTGCTGATTTACTAGCTCCAGAGCCATTTAAAGACTGACTCCGTTTGACATGCTAACTAACGTTAGCTAAAATTAGCTTGTGGTAGCTCAGACCGCGGTTAGATTTTTGTAGTATGCAGTTTGGGACTACCAATACAATAATCTATCTGCTTGTTCAGGTACACATTCAGCTAGTTGGAATGAAAAGAACACACCATTATAGGCCTGTTTAGTAAGCTGGATGTGATGGTCACATTCCTACCCTTATAAAACGCAATTCAATGTAGAAGTAATCCTGAAGTAATCCAAGTATTCAGAATACGTTACTCAGATTGAGTAACGTAACGGAATACGTTACAAATTACATTTGTGGGCATGTATTCTGTATTCTGTAACGAAATACGTTTTGAAAGTATCCTTCCCAACACTGGTCATTGAAGATATCTGTAGTGACAGTTTGACTAGTGAGAAATGAATTGTAGATATCTTTAATTATAATTGCTACTACTACTACTACTACTACTACTACTACTACTACTACTACCACTACTACTACTACTACTACCATCTGCTGATTTGGAGCTAAACCTCACCGGTATCTGCCATCCACAGACTTCTCCCTCAGCTGATCCAGCTGCTGGTGACAACGTGAGGATGCATTATCAGCAGGTGGTTCATTATCAGGTGGCCTGGGAAAAATCATCATTTCTCTTCTCAATCTACATTATATCATAGTATTTATAACAAAGAAATAAGAATGTGACAATATTCACTAGGGCTTTTGTCCCAGTTTGATTCTTCCCCGATACATGGGTGCTGATTGGATTTGTTTTGCGATTTTCAGTTATTATGATTCTAGAAGTATTGCTGAACAGGATGGGCCACCGCGGTCCACAGAAAGCCGTCCTCTTCATGTCAGACACGGAGGACGAATCAACCTGCTGTGTGTGACATGAAGCCGTGACAGCAGACACCACTTCACCACTTCAGGGTTAAGGACTGAACCGAGGGAGGGGGGAGGGGGAGAAGGCTGGGATTTCAGATAACCCCCCACCAACAGTAGACCAGGCCTCAGGCCTCAGTCACACTGCGTGCGTCGGCCGCCTGACGGTCCGGCAAAAACGCAGCCCCTTCCATCCATTTCTGGGACGTTTCCTTGTAGAAACAGTTTTTTGGTCTGAATGCACCGTTGATAATAGACTTAAAGAGCAATCTCACACCCACAAACATCTTGACAGGTCTCAGGCAACACGACCAAAAACTAAAAAGGGCTATGGCATATACAGCCTCTATAATTTCCTATTCACTTGTGTGTTTTCAGGTCAATGCATTATGTTCAGATGTCACTAAAATCATAAAGACAAACCAGGTCCTGAGGTCTAAGCCATTTTGATTTTCTTCAAATCATTGGTTCCTTGTGTAGAAACCTTTGTGTAACCTCAACCCTGTTATGCACAATCAAGTTATAGACATCATTTTGGATCATTTTGTTTCAGGACAGCCTGAGCTATCAGGATATGTTAAAGAAAAAACTAAACGGAATTGAATCTTAAAGAAATGTATTGAAATCACACAGTATAATAATAAACAAGACTTTGTGCTTTTGAAATGTTTTATCCCAAGTCTTGGCAATCAGAGGAAACACAAATAAACAATGTAACTTACATAAATAAAAAGAACTATTTAGATTTTCTCCCAGAAAAGTCCAGATGCTTCTTTTTTTTTTTGGCTGGATTTTTTTTTTGCATTTTATTTTTGCCTTTAAAGGGGTGACAGAGAGAGGGGTAAGACATGCAGCAAAGGGCCGAAGGTCTGACTCGAACCCTGGGCCCCTGCCTGAAGGACTGAGCCTCGGTACATGCGGTACATGCTCTACCAGGTGAGCTACCAGGGTGCCCCAAGTCCAGACAGTTCTATCAAAAAAGTATCAAAGTAAAACAGTCAGGAAAGTGGCAGCATCTCCAACATTGTGGATAAAAACACCAAAGAAGAAGAAGATAGTCAGGAAGACAGCCTCTGATTGGTCGACACACTCACCTGATAACATTCTGGGAGTCAAGATGGCCGTGGCTACTAAACTTTTGTAAACTTTATTGTGCAAAGTCTCTGAAAAGTAGTACAAACTACTTACAAGTTACTAGTACAAACAAACAACTAATAAATATGAACTAAATGTCCCCTTACTAGCTTTTAACGGAACTTTTGACCACATCTCACAAAACACAGTTTGTTGGGAAAAAAAAAGTAAGTGGAACTTGAGTTAATTTTTAAATGTTTAAACTTCTTGTTCATGTCGTGAATGGTTGAATGATTATTTTCATTTTGTGGTGCATATTTTGAAGATGTTCATAGATAATATAGGTTTCACCCAGTAGAGTGTGCACCCTATGTAGGGCTATGCGATAATTCAGTATTATAAATGATCATCTTTCAATGGAATCCTAACATGATGAAATCATATTTCGAGATATCGTGACACATAATTATGTCATTTCAATTGATAATAACAAGCACATACTTACTAAAATGTCTAAGAAGTTCTGATGTCAAATATTTTAAGGGAAGATTACGGTTTTGTTTTTACATCACCACTCAGTTAAATGTGATTAACAAACTAGTTCTTAATTAAATTAGAAAATTCTCAGTAATTTTTATTTGTCAAGAAGTATACAAAAATAAGCTTTACCATGTGGTTTTTGCATGTAGACTATTTACTAAATTACAAGAAAACATTCTATATCATGATATATATAATTATCGAGATATGAAATGACCTATATCGGGATAGAAGATTCGGGCCATATCGCCCCTCCCTAGCCCCATGTAGGCTGCAGCGGCCCGGGGTGGTATCCGACCTGCGGCCCTTTGCTGCGTGTCATCCCCTCTCTCTCTCTCTCTCTCTCTCTCTCTCCCCCCCATTTCCTGTCTATCCACTCTCACTATCGAATGAAGGGAAACAAAAAATCAATCAATCAAAAAGTACACACTGAATACCAGTAAGAGCATGAAGGTTTGACTACAGAGTACCGCATGTTATCTACCGGCAGACAGAATATAGCAGTACTATACTGTATATTAGCACTTCTATCAACCTTCAAAGGCACTGGTGCCAACATGCCCTGAAAACCTTTGAACCAGGCGGATGTCATACAGCAGTTTATGGCCCATGATCATATTTATAAGTGATACATTTACTGTCTTTAAAATGGAATATAATATAACATGGGTACAGTGTTGTTGTCCTTGTTCTGTGTATGTGCACACATACTTGGCCAACATAGCTGATTCCTCGAAGAACCGGTCAGGTTAGATAACATCACTGACAGAAACAGGGCCTTAATGAAGGCAAGAAGCTTCGTATTAATGGCAAATCAACTTCTGAACACTTTGGGCAGCGGAATATCTGTGTGAGATTCTGCAGATACATGCAGGTCGTTGAATGCGTTTTCATTGAGGAAACGAACGCAGGCAAACATGGTTTTTTTTTTTTACACATGCAACAGCAACATTAGCATTTAATTGGGGTCGTGTTTGTGTCTACCTGATGAATGATGGTGCACCTCATACTCTGCAGCTGCGCCTCTGTGAACTGTGGGAATGATAGGTGCTATCCTGCTAAAACACATAGGAGTTTAATGTCCACATCCAATCTCTAGTTATATTATATTAAATTATATTATTAAAACTCTTGGCACTGTCAGTGTCAGTGCCAGAGTTCATTATCTCTTCACAATCGAAAATAAAAAATGATAAGGCCTCCGTGTTGCCAGTTCTGTCACATGGAGAACATTTGACAGAGTAGCTCTAACATAATTACAGTACAGTCCAGTAATATAATAAAAAGACCAGGGAAGTTGAGAAAACAGCCAACAATGATGATGCATGCAATGCAGTGATATTTGGCTGTGGTATTGTTGATTTTAAAATGATGATATTCTTACGAACTAATTACTGTTATATGAATAAATAAATATAACATGGGTACAGTATTCCCAAGCCTTATCATAAAAGCAGATGGGCAAATAGCACAATATAGATCTCTATTGAGATGTAAAACAGGGAAAGATTTCCCCAATACATCCCACAATAAGCTGTCCTGGTTTAGTGAATGGAGCAGATGTCCTCATGGCACCCGGGGAGCAGCAGCTGCTTCACTGTGTCATCGTACTGTATCTGAAATACATAACGCAGCTGCGTGTTTCCTCTTCCTCTATGGAGCACAGTAGTCATGAACACTTTATATCCCACACTTACTGAAACAGGAACACAATGCAAAAGGGTCGCACCGAAGAAACAACATAGTGATGGTGTTGCTATGCTTCCAGCCTGACTCATCTCAGTGGTAGTGAGTGTAGGGTGGCACTAGGGGAAATGACATGGATTCATTTAAAACAGGGGGCATTTATCGCATTGCTAGCATGAATGTATCGGTATCTTATATTTCTTGTGTATATGTTGACATTTTAGTGAAGTTAGAAAAAAGGTGAGATGTTCAAAATCATTGTCACTTTTCCTCTATTGCTATTATTGCTGGAAATAGTAATTTGCTACACATATGATTTCCCCTACTTGTATTTGCCCAGCTGTGTTCTTGTTTTTACCTATCTATTTCTGTGTCAGTACATTTGGAGAAATTCAAAATAACAAGAGCCAAATTCTGTGTATGTGCACATATACAACATAGCTGATTCCTCCAAGAACCTGTAAGGTTAGATAACATTAGTGACAGAGACAGGGCCTTAATGAATGGCAAATCAACTTCTGAACACTTTGGGCAGCGGAATATCTGTGAGAGATTCTGCAGATGCACGCAGATCGTTGAATAAGTTTTCATTGAGGGAAATGAACACTGGCTAACATGTTAGCAAACGGTTGACTTCTTACACATGCAACACCAACATTAGCATTTAATTGGAGTTGCGTTTGTGTCCACCTGATGAATGGAAATATGTGTCTCTTTAGCTGCTAAATGCTCCACTATGTTCACCAGCTAGAATGGCTGATTATGGAAAAAAATCATAATGTCGATTATTTTTGGTCAATATTGAAATCAAGATTGTTTAATACAATTATTTCCTTGTCTTTTGGAAAAATGTTGCATTTATTGAATTTGAAAAACAATGAAACGGTTAAACAAATCAACAGTGAAAACACCTTGAGCTATGAAATTTCCCTTAATACTTTTCCCCGTTTGAAAATATTATTTTTTGCTACGCAGAAGCATAAAACGGCCTTAACTGTGTCTGTCTGCTGCTGAGCAGGGAGTGCACCGAGGCTTTATCAGAGCTACAGTACAGGCCAAAAGTTTGGACACACCTTCTCATTCAATGCGTTTCCATTTTTATTTTCATGACTATTTACATTGTAGATTCTCACTGAAGGCATCAAAACTATGAATGAACACATATGGAATTATGTACTTAACAAAAAAGTATGAAAAAACTGAAAACATGTCTTATATTTTAGATTCTTCAAAGTAGCCACCCTTTGCTTTTTTTATTAATAAGGGAAACAATTCCACTAGTTAGCCCTGACAAGGCACACCTGTGAAGGTAAAACCATTTCAGGTGACTACCTCATGAAGCTCATTGAGAGAACACCAAGGGTTTGCAGAGTTATCAAAAAAAAGCAAAGGGTGGCTACTTTGAAGAATCTAAAATATAAGACATGTTTTCAGTTATTTCACACTTTTTTGTTAAGTACATAATTCCATATGTGTTCATTCATAGTTGTGATGCCTTCAGTGAGAATCTACAATGTAAATAGTCATGAAAATAAAGAAACACATTGAATGAGAAGGTGTGTCCAAACTTTTGGCCTGTACTGTATCTCACTTGAAAGGGCACACAGCAATGATGAGAGGGGTCAGATGAACCAGACAGTAAAGTCATGGCTGGAAAAACTAAAAGCATGGGCTGAAAGAGAGACTATATGTGTCATTGAGTGGAGGGAAACTGCAGACAAACATTGCGCATTACACCTAGTAATTTAATCTCTCGTTGATATATAAAATGATCAAATGTGTTGCTTTTAAGTGTTGTAGTAACACATTGTGATTGTTCCGGTGCACCTCACCCTCTGCGGCTGCACCTCCTGTGAACTGTGGGAATGATAGGTGGTAATATCAAAAGTAAAAGTAAACTTTTCTTATCTTACAAGTTCCTACGGTCGTTCCCTCTAAAACGCCGCTGTTACTCTTTACAGGAGTTTAATGGCCACATCCAACCTTTATTTGAAAATAAAAAAATAAGGCCTCAGTGTTGCCAGTTACTGTCACATGGAGAACACTTGACAGACTTTAAATTACATAATTACAGTACAGCACAGTAATATGATTACTGAATAACAAGACCAGGGAAGTTGAGAAAGCAGCCAACAATGATGATGATGATGCATGCAATGCAATGAAATTATTCATGGTGTCTTTGATTTTAAAATGCTGATATTCTTACAAAATTACTGTAATATAAATACATATAACTGTGGTCATCATTGTAACATTAATGTGTATGTTTATGAATGAATGATACTAACGTTACTTTAGGATCAAATTAAGTCATATCTTTAAAGTACCACAGAAACACTGAACCCCAAAGTAGATTTACAGAAAGATTAAAGTGTAATATTACCCAACCTGCATAGGTTTCATAGGTCAGTAATCTAGTCACATGACTTTATCTGCAGCTTTTTCCTCAAAATTCCTCAATTTAATTGTTAGTCTTAATAGGCACAAAAGTGGTTGATCAACAACTGCTGGGGGATTTTTGGTTACAATGATTTGATGCCACATTCAGATCCCCTGCCAATGCAAAGTGTTGCATTCTGTACTTCTCTGCAAATGAGGATGTTCCGTTGTGATGCAATCCGGCACAATCCTTTGTGCCTTCTGTTTTCAGTACTAATCCGAGGATTATTATAAAAGTCTGAGGAGTGGTAATAAACACTATACTCACATATGACTCTGTTTCACCATCTAAGAGATAAAGCAAACTGAAATAGAAGTCTCTTTGAACTCTCTTCATATAATATCAAACAAAATGTAAATCCATCCATTAAACAACAGCTAACTTTAGCCTGATATTCTCCATTCTTTGTGAGTACAATCCCTATGTAGCACTTATTTGTGAAGTGTCGTCCAACTGTTTATTACTGTAAGTTGCTGAAATTGCAAATACATCAAAAGGTTAAAGGTTAAGAAGATTTCAAAACCTTCTTGAAAACTCCCAACTTTGACGTCCAGCTGTAAATCAATTATTAAATCCATGATGTGTGAAATGCAAATAACTATAATCTGATGAACAAAGCATCATTTGGCCTACTTCATTGCTCTCTCTCTGTGTGTGTGTGTGTGTGTGTGTGTGTGTGTGTGTACACATTACACTATTGTTCAGTGAAATTAGTCTGGCCTGTATTGTCCTTGTGTGATGGTATTGTTGCTGGTATTGTTTAAGCCAGTCAGTTTGTGCTGAGTTCCTGCGTATGTGGACGGCCTTTATGCTGCTGGAGGCCAGGCCATGTCAGATCGATCGAAGCGTAGGGGAAACAAAGAGACAGCACAGCTTGGCTTGAACCATGGGGTAATGGGCTGAGAAAAAAGGAAGATGATGGGTATGAGAAAAACCAGGATGCTTGAGCTGGATGGGTAGAGGCATCATAAGGGTGAGAAGTGACACAGAAAGAGAGCGCTGCTGTGACATGCTGAGGAACACAGAGACAGGATATTTAATAGACTACCTATTTTTTCATACCCAGAAAAGAAAATAATCTGTGATTTCTAAAATGAAATACCAGCAATAAATTGAGGAAAAATGGGTTTGAAGCATGATGACTTGGATTGGAAGGATGTGTTGATGTATAAGCAACAGGTCATCATATCGAAATGACAAAATAGATCATTTGTCTGATCTGATGCCACTGGGTCGAGCACACACCAGTATTTTTGTTCTTCACACTTTTGTTAACGTCATAGGTAACAACATTTTTTATGTTGGTTGAAACAAACCAATTTTGTCTGTGAGTAGGAGAGGGCCGTCTTATCCATGTTGTATGTACAAGTCTCTCACTCCGGTTGTCCTCGGGTCAAATTTGACCTGCTTTCAACAAGTTTCTCTATCAGAAATTTAGATTTCTTGCAACCAAATTGTAAAAAAAAATAACGTGGATGGTTCCCTACAACACTCTTGACAAGTAATATAACTGATCGGTTCACTGCTTTCATTGAATTTGGTTGTTTCATTCAATTGTATAGCATTTGAAAAAGAAAATGATAAAAGAAAAGTGACAAATATGTTGGAAAAAGCTTCAAAAACGTCGGAAAGGGTGGCAAGAACGTCGAAAAAAAACATTGGGAAAAACAGCAAAAGTTTTGAAAAAGACGACCAAAACGTTGGAATCTGTTTTTACATTTTGACCCAGAAAAACAAAAAGTTGCATGGTCAAGGGAGAAGACAACACAAGGGTTAAAGACTTTTTTTGTCATATGCTAAGCTATTACAGGGAAACAGTCAGAAATTCTCAGGCTCCCTCCAACAAAAAAAGCATGCACCAAATAAAAAAGATTGAAGAAGTTAAATAAAGGACTAAAATAGAATATGTTTAAAATATAATATAAAATATAATACCGTGGTAGACTGGTGTGCAATAGTGATGAGACTAATTAACTGTAATCTATTCAAGAAATGAAAAAAGGCTCATTTGAAACATTATATTGAGCTATTTACCTTCGACAAAGTCAGATGAAATTGCCTCGTCGCAAATATTTGTAAAACCCAGAGACGGACGGCGACCAATAGTCATAGGCGTAATTTTACAATCCCCCCAATAATCAAAACTGGCCGTTTAATGAAGTCAAAGAGTTTAAATGCTGTGGCAAGCAACATTTGTTGTTAAGATACAAGTACAAATTCCTTAAAAAAAAACATCCCGAAAGACGTGTAATGTTTTGAATCTGCAGAAAGTTTTGAAAAATACAGCAGATTAATTAATAAATAATAACAATATTTACATGAAAAAAGAAATTTCACCAGAATGCAGGAAATGAAGCGTTTAATGCTCAAAATTTCCTGAGGGATGACCCAGACACCCCAGTTATGATTTATCCCCCCTAATGTTGAAACTAACGTTTTCGCTAGATAGGTGGAGATCTCAATTAAAAAAATAGTTTTTCAGGCTTCCTCTGGCTTCCACATTTTTGGTCCCATAGAGCAGTGTTTCTCAAACTTTTTCAATATTACACCCTCCTTTTTGGTAGAACAGCCAATTCATCTGACTGGCTGTTCAGCTTGAAAACGTGAGGGCAGAAAGTCTGTGTGGTGTGTTCCAGTGGTCATTTTTGACCAAGACAAAGGCAACGTGGGCCGCCACAGTCGGCCTTTGTCGCCACTAGTTCCTGGCTGTCGGCTTGGTGTGTCAGGGCCTTTAGAGCATGGAGCGTCCCAGTCCTTCTCTGGCCGAGCCGATTGAGAGAATGTACGTTAGAGACGTTATCTGGCTGCGCCATGGCATGAAATAATAGACTAATACAGCTCTTCTAGACTTTTTAAATGTTTATTGAACCTAATAGGCTTAAATAGACATTGTGACCAGATTGTGTCAGAAGCACAGTAAACCATGTCAGTGTGACAATAAGTCAGTATGCAAAATATCAAGGACCCTGAACACACCAACTCTTGCGATACCAACCAAATCGCACCAAAGCCCAGATCTGTTCCTGAAGGCTTGGTCAAGACACGTTGCTACTTGTTAATGGCACAACTTTGAATTTTAAAGTTTACCAAGTTCAAGTCTATGAGAAAGTTGACTAATCCTATGCAATGCTGATCCACTGATCATTGATATGAATTGATTTTGCTCCAAAATGCTGGTGTGACATGGTTTTTAAAATCCATTGCTATTTAATGTGAACTGGCTGTTTCAATCAGTTTAAATGAATGACTATTGCTGTTGTCTTTCTGTGGGATGCGATGATGATGATGAACATGATGATGAGGGTGGTGGTGGCGGTGGCAGTGGAGGGTTGCAGCCTCATCAGAAGGAGAAGTGTCTAGGAGAGGGAGAAGGGAGCGCTTGGCGTCAGAGGATGCTGCAGCTTGTTGAGTCTCAGCGGGTGGCATGGCCTGCTTCATAATCAGATGATTAATGTCATATAAAATGAATGTGTCTTATCAAGCATGTGCTCCGGCATTGTGATGGATTGCAGAAATTTTCCCATGCCTTTCCACCACACACACACACACACACACACACACACACACACACACACACACACACACACACACACACACACACACACACACAAAGTCCTCCACTCAAATTTACAAGAAGGACTGGACTAAACCTGATGCTGGTTAGGTAACGTCTTCAGTGCCCACCCCCATTCCATTCCTTTCTGCAGTACTCACACAGTCACATTAAAACTGTCCACTGTGTGTGAGTGTGTGTGTGTGTTTGTGTGTGTGTATATATATATTTACCACCAAAACAAGTTCTTTCCCGAGGCTATTTTGCAGAGGCACCGTTGCTCCGTCCAGCAATGCGAGACTAATACAAGACAGACATTGTTTACACAAACATACTGTGTATAAATATATACAGTATGTTTGTTTGTGTGTGTGTGTGTGTATTGTAATACACACCAAGATAACTCAAAGGATCAACCTATCTTGGGTGCAGCAAAACTTCTTCTATTAGTCTCGCATTCCCGGATGGAGCCACGGTGCCTCTGCAAAAGTCTCAGGAAGGAACTTGTTTTGGTGGAACATGTGTACGTTCAAAAGTAGTTTTAGTCGTGCAACAGAAAACTCTGATTGGACAGATAGTCTAGCTAGCTGTCTGGATTTACCCTGTAGAGATCTGAGGAGCAGTTAAACAGTCCTCACAAAGAACGCCAACACAAAGAAAGAGAAAGCGGACCGACATCCGGCTGAAATGAGGGACATCCGGCGGAATTTCCGGCACCAAACAGAGCAATTAAACGTTGTCGATATAGACTAGTCTTGGAGAGACTGTGGTAAGGTCAGGGGAGGTGACTGGCTCCAGTGAATACAGACTCTGTCCCTCAGATGTGTGCTGTTTCTGTGCTCAGTGACTGTGAGGATCTGACCCTACAGAGTTCAGCATATGGCTTGACTCAAAAGAGCAGTACATCATTACACACAAACAGGCAGAACATAATTGAACACACGGCCACAGAGTTATATTCATAGATACAGCCATAGACAAACACGCAGAGTGAGGTTGATGAGGCCATGGGGTCTACTGTATGGGAACTGTGATGGTGAGACAAAGGCAGCACCTGCTGTGGGATGGATGGACGAATGGACACTTCCCTTATTATCAGCCCAATGACAAGTTTTCTGTCTGTGTCTCTACTTGCATCTGTTGACAACAGAAAAATGCCTAAATGCTGTGTGATGGGACCAACAATGTAAAGCCATAACTAAGTTTTTATAAGCCGAATCAAAAAACTGAGCTTTTATGAAGACAAAAGTGGATGCAGACAATGAGGTGAGGAATCAGCAGGAGGAATGGGAAGATGAGCTAGCGTTATGCCCAACATTACGTGTGCAGCAAGCATTTGGTCACCAAGTCAAATATCCAAATGTCAGTTTTAGGCTAAACTATTTTGACAGTATTTAATGTGTGTTATAGTGGAATGTGGATAAATCAGAAAGCCATGCAGTATTATGTTTGCAAGTGCCTTAGCTTGCTAACACACAGCTAACATTAGCTTATTAACAGCTAACTTGTCCTCTCTTTAGACATAGGGTGCTACAATAATTCATGTTTTTAGCTAGCTACAGGCACTTACAGGCTACAGGCAACCTTACACCAAAAGACTTTTCAAGCGATTTCTCTGTCTCAGACAAATTTCCAATATCGAAATGAAATTCTGAGAGTCTTGCTAGAGTTGGGACACGCTCCGTCGCCTCAGTCGTTTGGTGTAAGGTGGTCATAAAACTCAGCCCCATTCTGTCTTCTTCCTGTCTTGACGTTCGGCCAAATTTAAATGTGTTTGATATTATCCTTAGTTTTAAGTCTTGGTAGTGAAGTTAAAGGTGCTCTAAGCGATGTTGGGTGACGTTCAAAGTATTTTCAAACAAAACGAAGACTAGTTTGCTCCCCCCTCCTCCTCATCCTGTTCCCTCCCTTCTCTGTGCTTCAGCGCACTAACCCCCCCCCAAAATCCTTCTTGTCCGTCATTGGCTGAACACTGGAACATGTTTTTGTATGTTTGCATGGTCCAGGTTGGACCACTTTGTTTTTGTTGCCGTGTGTGGACCCTAGGCTGTCTACAGAGACTGCGTTTTTTTACAGTGTGTTTGGGGGACTGGCAGCTCGCGGATAGTGAGGAGATGTTTGCTGTATGTGTTAAAAAATGTTGTAGTCTAAAGCGTGACATCGCTTAGAGTACCTTTAAGTCAAGTTACATTTTTGTAAAGCACATTAGCGAGCTTCAGAGGTGTTGTTAGGGGTGTTTTTTAAACTTGGGAAAGAGGCAGGCTAGCTGTTTCCCCCTGATTCCAGTCTTTATGCTAAGCTAGGCTAACCACGTCAAGATTCCAGCTCCATACTTTAACACAGATTCAGTAGCCTATATTATGATATGTAGCCACATTTAGAGCAATGTTTGTCTGGTTAGCTTTCCTTCTAAAGTCTGTATCTGATCTAAGGAGACTAGTTCAAACTTTGATAGTAGTTCAGGCCAGCTTTTTCTGCTTTATGGTTAGCTTTCATTGGCAGCACCCTGAATCTAGTTGTGGAAGCACAGACCATTAAGATCTTAAATAGATAACACACACACAAGCACAGCTTCCTGTATTACACTAGGTTGTATTTTTCAGTAACCAATTTCTTTCATATGATTCACGTTTAATATAATCTGTCAGACGCTTATTTCTCCAATCAGACAGGTTGTTCAGAACATCAAGACATACACTCATACTGGCACGCACGCACACACACACACACACACACACACACACACACACACACGCACACACACACACACACTATTAAACAAGCAGTGAGCCTCCTGTCCAGCTATGGTTCAGTGGACAACTATAAAACTTCTCCTCCTCCAAATTACATGCCACAAGCCAGGCTGGTTGCCAGGCAGGCAGCTGGCATCAGCTGGCATCATTGTGTTTGGTTGTGGTGAGAGGAGAGGGCTTGATAGGCTCTTTCTTCTCTGTCCTCTCAGCGTTCAGCTGCTCCACGAGCCCACACGTCTGTGTTAGCACAACAAAGAGCCAAGAGTGGGGCACACACAGGGGAACACTTAGGCTGAAAAAACCACTACATTCATTAGCTACTGAGCTGCTCCACAACAGAGACTATACAGTATGGCCAAGGGACTTGCTTAAAAGGACAATTCTGCCAATACAGTGACATAATGTGCATACCCCTTATACACAGCCAACTAGCCTTGCTTGGCTATACAACTAATAATAATAATAACAATAATAATAATAATAATAATAATAATAATAATAATAATAATAATATTAATAATTATACATTTTATATGGAGGTGGCTTTTAAAACACCCAAGGTCACCTTACATTTAATAAAAACATGATAAAACAGCAAGACAAAAAAATGACGGAACAAGAGACACATGACACTAGTTAATACAACTTATAAACTGTTTATGCAAAATATGTGAGACCAGTTTTAACAGTTTTTGAAAAGTTAACATTGACATAACATAATGCACCTTTATGCTAGAAGGGTAGGAAGTTTGGATTTTATGGGGCCTTCAATAAGAGGAGAGTAACTGCCACTTTGCAGATTTTGGGGATGGAAGATGGAAGATGTTCTGGGCGGTTTTAATCAATCACTGCTGAGTGAACACGTTGCGTGAACTATTTTCGACTGTATTCCGAACGAGCCACCATTATGGTCGGCTTTGAAATTCGGGAGAAGCCAGACCCAGGTGACGCGTCATTTCCAATTTTCAGTTTTAGGCGACAATACAGATTTATGCCACCTGCTGTTATGGAGACGTATTAGCGCAGAATGTACGCTCAAGTTGCCGTCGCTTCGGTGTGTTTCGAGGCACTTTTTGGACCGACGGGAGCCGAATGATCAGTCCGACTACCTTTTCTGCCGACGATCAGGTTGGTGTGTCAGGGCCTTAAGAAAGTCATTCATTCATTCAACATGTCTTACAAAGACAACAACAAAACAACTACACAGAAAGGCAATAAAATGATCTGAATTGGAAAAATGATTTGATACATAAATAAAGATAATACAGATGGAAAAGAAAGTACAATTATGTAAAGCAATTGCAAACATTTTGTAAGTTTGCAGGTTTAAAACCAGATTTTTAAAGTGAGTTGATTTTAAGGAAGTGCTGTAATTTGTTCCAGGAGTCAGGTGCACTAGTTTCCAAGTTCAGACCGCGCTTGTGGAACACGAAGCAAAAGCCAGTCAGCAGAGTGAGTCTGATAATGTATCTCTGAGTGACAGAGAGGTTTTATAAGATAAATGGCAGTTTCCCAACAAGGGCCTTATAGATAAACCAGTTTGAACAGGTGGGGGCTGAGCACATCACTAAGGCCGCGTTCAGACTGCCTGCGTTGGCCATCCAAAGGTTCGGCAAAAACGCAGGTCTTTCCATTCATTTTGAATGGGGGGAGTACGTTTTAGCACTCGCTATGTCTCGCTCGTCTCTTTTCTTTCTCTCTCTCCTGTGAAATAAAACTGCCTTCATTTGCGGTCAAAAACATTGAAACGATCTGACGAAAAACAATAATTGTGAAATATAAAGTCTACTTGTGCTTTGTTGGGGGGGTTTAAGAACACAACAGGACATCACACAAATGGGCCGTTTCATCGAATCCCCCCCCGCCGCACCACCCCTGCAGAAAATCACCAGATCACTTTTTTTTGGTCTGAAGGCACCGTAAAGCACAACACTAGAGTGGAGGGGGTATGACCGCCAATCCACACTGTCTGGGTTTGTTTGTGTGTGCAATCTGTTTCATGGGGGACTTGTATTGAATGCTGAGCTGAAATGAACAAACAGCATTCTGATGTAGGTGTGTTGTTATTTTCAAGGTGTGTGAGGGCTGAGTCGAGGGCAGTGGACACAGCATCGTCGGTGGATCTGTTGGCTCTGTATGCAAACTGGTGGAGGTCCAGGCTGGCTGGGATGTTTTGTATCATGTGCTGTAGAACCAGTTTCTCAAAGCACTTCATCAGAATGTGGGTGAGTGCCACAGGGCGGTAGGTTCAGGTAGTTCCACGTAAAAGCGTAACTGGCTATCAATGAACAAACAAAAGCAGCAGTCCACATTTTAACAAGCACTTTACATGAGTTATGAAGCTGGTTGTGAATGATAACGTTCATGAATAAAGACCCATGCTTTACAATCTCAGGACATTTGTACTCTTTAGAGCACACTCATTTGAGGCGTATAGCATCCATGTTTTATACATTGTTTGATTGTATTTTATCCAACTATATTAAGTTATAAATATGGAAGCACCTGCATTCATTCAGTATGTTTCTACACTCATTTATCCACGTGTCTCCTTTAATTTGTCACCTGTCTGACATGCTAATGTGAGGTTAAACTGTGACTCTATATTTGTTGACTTAAATATGCACACACACTGTAGAGCATAAAGTATTTCTTAACAGATTAATACAAAAGTGAAAGAAACTTAGGGATTCCAATCCACAATGACACTTTATTACAGAACAAATTCAGATACTGTATGTTAGAGTATGGTTTCACTTTACATTTTTCTCATGCACTTTACAGAATATTTACTGTACAGGCATTGAGTCAGAGCAGGTTACTGAACCGACTGGCTGTAGGCGAGGCCCACTTCTCCAGAACACATACTTCCACACCCCTGTCAAATCTTCCCCACATATCTGTGAACCTGATTGTGTACACAGATAAAAACTTCAACACTTCTGCAAGCATGTGTGTATGTCTCTAACTGTAAGACATGATAAAGCTTGAATGACATTTTTTCGCGGCAAGTATTTGCCAGAAAATACAGTGCATGGCAGGGTTTTATCTTCTATCATGGAAGAGTTTGTTTTTGTTTTTTGTTTTAAAATTTCATATTTCAAAAATCCTTTACCAAGTGTGCTTGTGAATGGAAGGTTGTTGGTTTAATCCCCAGATTAGGATTTATAGCTAATTTCACAAATGTGTCTTGCAATAAATAGCACATAGCACATAGTTTGGCTCTAGGGATGGCAAAGGCAGTGTATTTAAAGATTTTCATTAAATTTAGTTTAGACACAATTATCCTAATGACTGGTGAGCCTGCGATTTGACATTACCATTAGCATCAACATTAGCATGTTGACATTATGGGCATAATGAGCATTGCAGCTTCTAGGGGCTGCTAGCATGTTATTGTGTTTGTGGTGTACCTTGTGATTCCACATATTTCATCCAACTTATATTGGAGTGCATTAGTTAAACCATTATAGTACTTTATGTAAGCATTCGCAGTATGTGGCTAAATGTTTGTTTCCTGTCTTTAAAACGTTTACTGAGTATACAGTCAAGAAGAGATGATTTGTGCATCAAAAAAACAGAAGAAAGTGATAAAAAATGTAAAGGAACTCCATATATGGGCTTCCTGCTACTTAAACTGTCTATCTCACAAGCACACCCTAGCTCTTGTGATCCATGTGAAACAGTACTGTTTTATGTATGGAGGTTATTTCCAGTCAACTGATAACATGAGATAACGATACACGCCGATAAGTTCAGACGATACACGCCGACAGTGTTCCTGTGTGACTCATACCATCATTCTCTCAACCTTGCTTTTATCTCTGCGACTCATGGCTTATTTATTTCCAGACATATTCATTGAGAAATGATTTACAGTGCAAAACAGGCCACATCAAAATCTATTACAGTACATTAAATTAAGAAAAATTGGATGGAGCATACACTAGAGACAGGGACAACAACAACAGATGTTACCTTTGTACTCATTTGTACTCAAATTGTACAGTAAGCTTTGTCGCACATAACTGCGCTAGCTAACTCAGTGGTTCCCAAACTTTTTCATGTGAAGGACCCCTAAACGGACATAAATTAGACCATGGACCCCCCAGGTTCACAGGTTCTTATGCATGAAATTGTAATGAAAACTTTAGTGAAAACATTATTCCCCTTTTTGCTCAAGGACCCCCGGATCCCACTTTGGGAACCACTGATCTAACTAGCCACACTAGAGACAAAGGAAAGCTGTGTATTTATTTGAAAACATCGAAGGATAGTTCCATTTTATATCTGGGAGCACAACAACATTGCTAAAGAGAAGTCCGACAGGTTTCAGGATTTTGTGAACTGGCGCAAGCGGGAGATTGGATTGGACACACACACACACACACACACACACACACACACACACACACACACACACACACACACACACACACAGACAGGTTAAAGACAGGTTAGTCTCGCATTGCCAGACCTTTCTCCACAGCTCTGCGAAGGAAGGTCTGGCTAGTCCTCATAGAATCCTGGAATGGCAGAAAAACATGCTCTGGTTTATTGGCATTTCTTTAAACCAATCACAATCGTCTAGGGCGTGCTAATCACCGGACGGAGCCACGGCGCCTCTGCAAAATAGTCTCAGGAACAGTGTTGGGAGTAACGGCGTTTAAGTATAACGGCGTTATTTTTTCAGTAACGGAGTAATATAATTAATTACTTTTCCCATTGTTGCAACGCCGTTATCGTTACTGAGAATGTAAAGTGGCGCGTTACTACAATTTGGTTGAATGAAGCGCTGCCTTTTTACACATCAGCTGCCTGGAGAGAGCAGGGGGGGGAATGATGACACCGTTGCAAATGCGATGATGATTGGCTGGGTGGGCGGATGCCCTGCTCACGCTGTCTCAGTGCACGCTTTGACTACCACTAAAGTCAAGACAGCGACAATGGAGACGAGCCAGGGAATTTCAAAGGTAGCGTTCTCGAACTGGAAGTACCGGCACATTGAAATTAAAAGCAAGAATGTTTATGTAACGTGCACGCTATGCCCAGGAAAAAAGACTTTGTCCACGTCTGCCTCAAGTAACTTGAATCTTATGAAGCTTTGACGTTAAAGATGTTATAGAACGTAATAGCGTTATAGAACATAAAAAATAACATCACAGTTACTTTGCTGAGTAACTAATTACTTTTACAATGTGGTAACTGAGTTACTAACTCAATTACTTTTTGGGAGAAGTAATTTGTAACT
Source organism: Perca schrenkii (assembly GCA_025617405.1). Taxonomy (NCBI): domain Eukaryota; kingdom Metazoa; phylum Chordata; class Actinopteri; order Perciformes; family Percidae; genus Perca; species Perca schrenkii. The sequence continues at coordinate 2,323,605 of CM046794.1, forward strand.
GTAACTAATTACTTTTTTAAAGTAAGATGACCAACACTGCTCCGGAAGGAACTTGTTTTGGTGGAAACAGAAAGCTCAGATTGGACAGATAGTCTAGCTAGCTGTCTGGATTTACCCTGCAGAGATCTGAGGAGCAGTTAACCATAGTCCTCACAAATCCACCGGAGGTTAGAACGCCAACACAGAGAAAGAGGAAGGTAAGGGACATCCGGCTGAATTTCCCGGAAATGAAATGGCGTCGATATATACTTGGACCAGGGTGAACACACGGAACACATACGTTAATGTTCCCATTCTTACACCTCTGGGGACTACAAATGTCTCCAGCTAAGTTTGTGGAAATTCAGCCATTACTTTTCTTGATAACTTGTCATCGTCAAAGTGTTGGTGAAGAAGACATTTTGGCCTAATGGTGGTATTAGAGGACAGATCAAATGGTCACTAAAACATTTGGACCATTTTTATCTACAGACAATTATGACAGCATCGTTATTTCTTCCTCCGTCCCTCGCCTGAGTGCCTAAGTTCACCCCCCATCTCTGCCCGTCTTCTGCCTCCCAGCCCCCTTCATCCAACCCTCCAGCTTCGCGCCTCTCTTCCCACAGTCTTGTGTATGTGACCTTTAGTCCGCCTATTGTTGTATAAGTGGGCCAAGAGGAACCAGTCATTGAACCAGTGTTCAGGATAATGGGGCCATGGTTAATACCAGTTATGGACTCTGTGTGTGTGTGTGTGTGTGTGTGTGTGTGTGTGTGTGTGTGTGTGTGTGTGTGTATGTGCAGGATATGAACCATATGTTGTTCGGTGTTAATCCCATAAGGATATCCTGTTGTTTATTTAAGGATTATGGATAAGGAGCATATGCACATGGACTGTTGCATAATGGTGTATGTAATGACATAACTACACAGTAGTCTCTTTTCTTGTTAAACATTTAAGAACACGTGCCATCTTGAATAAGTGTGACTTGTCACTGCCAGTGCTCATTATTTATTTGGGATGAATACTGAAAATATGAACACACTTAATTGATTAAGAAGCCCAGGTGAGGAGGGAATATCGGGGTGCAGTGTAATGTGTTTCACTGAGACATGGCTACACGGGGAAATATCATGGACGCAAATTTGGGTTTCCTAGGATGACGAAGGCATGTCCTGCCCTACTCTGCCATACTCTGCCTCTGATTGGCTTGCACTGGTATTCTTAGCCTAACCAATCTCAATCCTTATGCCTAAACCTAACCAAGCCAACCAATGAAGGCAACGAGTACTGGCCAATCATCAATTGTGAAACAAAGGTTTCTGCCTCTGTAGAAGCCACAAGTCTGTATAAAATCAACCTGGTTTTAAGAAAAACAAGTTTTTTTCGTGATGTCACAGAGAAATACTACACTACCCATACTCCTTAGCGTAACAGCGACGTCTCACACTGGTGGAGCTCGCTGGTACCATGGAAATGTTCTCCATACCCGTGAAGTCGCAAACGGCTGGTGAACTGCTACCATTGAAGTCTATGATCGTTTCTGTACACAGTCTTGTAACTTTGCCTTTCTTTCAGTTTTTAAAATGTTCTTTTGCGCCAAATCAAATGTTTTATGGTCACGATTTATCTTGTAACAGGTTGGCTTGGTTCCAGGCTTAAAAGTCTTTATTTTAGCATTTCATTTCCAGGATTGCTCTGGTGCCACTGGAAATTCTGCCGAATGTCCCTCATTTCGGCCGGATGTCCGTCCCCTTCCTCTGTCTCTGTGTTGGCGTTCTAACCTCCGGTGGATTTGTGAGGACTATGGTTAACTGCTCCTCAGATCTCTGCAGGGTAAATCCAGACAGCTAGCTAGACTATCTGTCCAATCGGAGTTTTCTGTTGCACGACTAAAACTACTTTTGAACGTACACATGTTCCACCAAAACAAGTTCCTTCCCGAGGATATTTAGTAGAGGCACCGTGGCTCCGTCCGGCGCTTAGCACCGCCCAAGACGATTCTGATTGGTGTAAAGAAATGCCAACAAACCAGAGCACGTCTTCCTCCCATCCAGGAATGTTGTGTGAACTAGCCAGACCTTCCTCCGCAGCACTGTGGTGGAAGGTCTGGCAATGTGAGACTATCTATCATCTTCATAGGGAGTTTTCACCTGCCATTGTTGTCGCTGTTTACATTCCTCCCTCAGCCGAGGCGCAGGCTTGTGATGTCATCCACTCCATCAATGACAACCTCCAGACACAACACCTTAATGCCTTTTTGGGATCTGTGGAGATAATAACCAAGTGACTCTTAACACCCTGACCAACATCACACAGTTCGTTGAGTGCTTCACCAGAACCAATAAAACACTGGATGACCAAGAGTAAGGAGGGAAAGGTTTTTGATGAGATGGAGGCCAGACTGCAGCAGAATAACATCGGAGTGTGAAGTGTGGAAACGCATGGGGAACATCACTGGATAAAACCAACCAAGCAGCCAGGGGTGGGGCGTTTTCCAACCGGTTTGATATATGGGTCCCCTCACACCAGACCCCCACACTCACCCTGCAACCACCCTCCACTCCTAGCACCAGCCTTCACCCCCCAACACTGGAGTCCAACCTGGAACTTCTTCCCCCTTCCCCTTCCCCCCCCTCCCAATACACAATACTCACACGAACACCTGACCCCCACACCCCCAAGCATTACAACTGGCCAGGTGAGAAGAGCCCTTGACAGACTCTACTCAGGAAAGCTTCATTAAAAGTGTTTTGGTTTTGCAATAGAAAAGACAAGGATAACAACGGAGTGGTTGGTTTGGCACCTGGTAAACTTCCTCACCTCTGATAGAACAGAGCATAGTGGCTTCCCTAAATCCATCGGGGACTGTCTCCCACACAGTTGATAATTATGAGAAGGCCTCATGTGGACTGAAGAAAACATTCACTAGGAGTGAATGACTTCAACAGAAACTCTGTGATCAACAGAAGAGAGAAACTCTACACATGGTTAAGTTAGATAAGTTCCTAAGTGCAATTGGTTCCATTAATGGGAAATTAATGTAAAAAATGAGAGGAAATGAATACATTCTTACATTGTTTGCATGTCCATACTGAGCAACCAGTCTATGTGGACTGCTTAGAGACGTCACTAACAACCCAAGAACCTCTAAGGCAGAATTACAGAGCTCTGCTGGATGGAAAGTAGGCCTGCACGATAAATTGTTATAAAATCGCCATATCGATTCCCCCTGTTAGCGATTACATTTTTTAATGACTTTGATTTTCTTTTTTTTTCACCTTCAATTAATTTATTGAAGCATTTGACATTGACATTAACATGTTTTAATTATATAAAGACTATGTTCAAGGAGTTCAGATAGAGCCTGTATCAGGGCCATATTTAGTTCAATGTGTTATATGTCACTATTTTTGGTAGCCAAGTGTACTTAAACGGCCAGTATGTACTTTATTTTCTTTATTCATTGAAGCCTCTATATTTACAGGCTTGTGGTGATACGCAATGTGCTATAGGTGCCAAAAAAATCTATGATTGGTACTGCCAACTTGTTTTGTTTTGTCATGGTTCATGTGTGCAATAAACATTACACATCGAGAGAAAAACATCGTGGAAGAGAATGTTGATATCAATTCTAAGCTAAAAGTCGTGATTCATTTTTTTCCCCGAATCGTGCAGGCCTAATGGACAGTAGTGTAATTTACAAACCTGGACTGTAATGGCAATGTGGACACATATAAGCCAGTCTTTCAACAAACTGAGTTGACTCAAACTAAGTATGTTAGTTAGAGAGACTGAGAGCATGAAGCCAGTGGACAAATCAACCAATAGTAAAGGGTACTTTAGAAGCCAACGTTTTGAGTAATCACTGGCTGTTGCTTCTTGTTTGTATGTTGGGTGTTGCCGTGCTGTTACACGGCAAAGTTACAAAGGGAGGAACCTAGCTGTTGCTGTCGCAGGCATTTGGCCCAGAGGGCAAAGGGGTTTTGATGGCTGTGGTGCATTGGCACACTTGTTCGACATGCTGTTTTACAACTCTTTTTTACCACTGAAAGCTAAGAAGAAATTTACATTTTAATGCTGCACGATGAAAGCAAATAAAAGTATTCTGCAACAGAAGAACAGCCTGCAGCTTCTTGAACACAACACACAGCAAGGTGACATCAAGGCAGCGCGTGAGCCAGGTCACTCCTGGGTTAAACCTCCTCAGTAGCTTACAGTACTAGACCCAGCTCCTTTACTAATTACCTTACACAGTTGTTTCACTTTTGTCTGTGCTCTATAAAGTAATACATTCCTGGAAATATACTTGCTTGGCCCACTATCCAAAGTCCGATGAGATCAATGATGTCTGATTGATATCAGTTTCTGTGCATCCGGAACAGAGATGTGGCTAGCCTAGCTTAGCACAAGGACCGGAAGCATGGTGCAACTGCTAGCCTAGCTTAGCTATCAAAAGTGGAAAATTACAAGGTACAGCAACTCCAAAGCAGTCCTATTTTACATTTCCTATCTTGTTGTCCAGTGTTAGTCACCAAACCTTTAATAAGTCACAGTGGACTCTTGATTTAAAGGAGTTAAATTAAATATCTTAGTGGCCCCTACGGCCTAAACAGCTGCTAACACTAAAGAGAATGTAGTTTCAGTAGATTTATACAGGAATCACATTTTCATTTCTTCATAGCCCCAGTGCTGTCAAACTCTACCACACGTTCTAACTGGGAGAAAGACAAGGAGAGAGAGGGGAGAGGGAAAATGGAAGTGATGGGTCATGGAAGGGTGGGGAGAAGCAGAAAGAGGAAGGAGAGGAGCAAAGAGAGTGCCGTGCAGGGCTGCATGCATCTCTCTCAACTCCTAGATTCATGGCTGTCAAGGATTAGACGGAGAGAGGCAACAGGTCAGAGGTCGTCCCCCCTCCTGTTCTGACCTCCCATTTGGTGCTGGGTGGAACTGCAGCGAGGGAGAGGAAAGACTCCTTCACACACTTTATCAAAGACATCAAACCCACTGGGGGACAACATATAACAGACACTGACAAATGAAAACCTCCAGGTTAAATATTTGCAACAACAGATGATCTACACATTAGACTGCCTGAGCAAAAACACACTGAATATCAGCGTGGACCCTATCTCACATTATCTCATGGATATACAGTACATACACTTTAAGAAATATGTGTATTAACAGTTGTATGACTGTATATTTGAACAGAAATTATCCACTAGAACGTGATTCACAGTTTTATTTTTGTTTTTTACATTTGAAATTGTGCAATCTGTGCTTCGAGAACTTTTTTTCGACCTTTTCAAAGCTTTTTCCAAGATTTTTTGTCATTTTTTCAACATCTTTGAAGATTTTTCCGATATATTTGTTGCTTCTTTTAACGTTTGTCATTTTTTTCCCCCGACATTTGGGAAGTTTTCTTTAGCATTTTCAGAAGTTTATAACTGAGCCGCTTTGTCTGAGAGAATCTTAAATAACTGAAAATGTTCTGAAGTTTAACTGTAGCTACACACAAAATTTCTGTTTTTAATTACGGGCAAAGTCTGGGTAATGAGCTGTTAGAACTTTTTCTGTTATTTTACGGATTTATTTCTTAGAGTGTAGGCCTGTAACAATTATTACATAATTTGTCTGATTGTCTGTTTCTTTAGATAATCGTGGTGTCTTTGTTTAACTGCAATTAATTGCTAACATTAGCAAAGGTCTTAAGGCATATAACTGGTAATTGTTGATGTTGTTTAGATATGCCAAATTGTAATTATATAAGTGATTATTGGTCAGACTATATATCTCTATTATTATTTAAATTGTTTGTTGTTGGCACTTGACCCTATACACGTTCATAGCAACAAAAATGAAAGGTTACAGTTTTTCTGTAACCTTTTTTCTACAGTTAGAAAATATGTTCTATGATAATAGAGTTATGATAATAAAGAGGTGTGGTTTACTTTGTAGGCTGTGTGTTTGTGTTATTACTTTATCTGGGTCACATAACTAATATAAAACCAAAAGATGTATCCATCCTTAAAGAGATACGTAGGGTTTTCCTACTGTTCAGTAAAAACTGAAGTAGTCTCTCGGATGAGAGATAAAACATCTTCGGAGCAGCTTAGACCAAGTCCAGTTGCGTGTGACTTTTTAAAGCTTTCATTAGATAAATGTGACTTAAATGAGTGAGAAGCTTCATGGATATCATCTACAGCATACAATAATAGACCCTCAGAGCAGACACAGAGCAGATGAATGTCAGTCCAATAGTCACGCTCATTCTAACTCTGGTTTGGTCTCCACCAACTCCTGAGAGTCTCTTTAGCTGCTAAATGCTCCACTATGTTCAGCTCATGTGTCTCTCTGCTGTTTGCTGCTGAGCAGGTAGAGTACAGTGGCTTTATCACAGCTTTCTCACTTGCACTAAGTTAGGACATGCTCTTATGGGTCGTATTACAGGGTAGAAATAAACAACCTACCTATATGGTTGTTTTTTTTAACCTAACCAAACAACGTAATATTGACTGTTGCCAATGTCGACAAATTTATCAGGACATGCGTTAAACATTAAAGACTCATATTGGTCTCAAATGCTACTTAATCTAACAGTAAGAGCATAACATTAATGAATTCTTTCTTTAACTGCCATATTTAGTCTGAAAAATCTGTCTTCAATACGTAGTTGAATTTGGTGTGAAACTACAGTGTTTTTCAGTGTTTAGTCTCTGAGGAGCAACGAGGTGGCGAAAGAAGGAATGTGACAGGAATGTGTGGGCGACCTTCCTGAGAATCCAGTGACAGTATCTTCCCTTTCTTCTGCAGAAGGAATGTAATTTGATACATAACACACACAGACACACACAGACACACACACACAGACACACACACACTCGGTCATCAGGAAGCACTTTTGGTCTGGTCTGAGAAGGAATTCTGCAACTGGGAAAGAACTAAAAGGAGGGGAAGACAATTCAATTTGAACTAGTCTATAGATCAAACATTTCTCTCACTCGGTACAGAATCTGCCGTTACTGCAACAACTTCATTGTAATCATATTTTTCATCCAACGATGTTCAAACCTAGAGAAATCTGTAATTTTAATCAATGACATGGCGCGTATCGATGGTCGCCTGTCAGTGGCATCATATCCACATTATATAACCTTTGACCCCTCTGACTGAAAACACAGGAAAGACCACATGATACATCAGAGGGTAAATCATACTTCAAAGAATTATACTCAGTAACAGTAATACAGCAGTTTTTCATTCGTTACATGCCACTTTGCAACACAGTAATACAGTAGAGACTTAATTTATTGATATTATATTTCAATATCAATAGATCCTGCTTACTGCAATGTGCTACCTTAACAAGTGGCTCATGCTAATGATCGATGGCTAAACCGCACCGTAATGTTATAAGGTTGTATGCTGTATGGGTCGACTGATCTAATGCGTGGCTAACGTAACGTGAATTACACATTAATACATTAACTCGTCCGTAAACAGATTTTCATTTGCATTGGCAATGGTGTTTAACTCCCACGATCCCACGCAACATCACAACGTCGTCAAAAAGTCTGTTTCGACTGAGAGACGCCTAGCTGCAGAAAATGACATATTGTACGTTTAAATGAATGCCTCTCTGACAGTGTCAATCAAAAGTGAACACCAATATCTTTGTAAAGGCAGAACTTCTGGCTGAGCTGTTGGGGTGGATTCCGTTAGACTTTACAGGTACGTTTGAATCACACAGTGACGTGTTGAACATACATATATATATATATATATATATATATATATATATATAGGTTGATCAATGAAATGGATCACGATAAACTTTGGGTAGACCACACTGACTGCAGCAGATCAGGACTAAGTACAGACTGGTATCCTGGCATCCAAACTCTACTTCTATATGCCTTGGGTTGGGGTTGGAGACAGAGTGGGGGGGCACCCATTGAGGAGTGTATTGTCTTGGGGGTTTCCTCTTGTTAGCACCCTTGGCCTCTCAGTGTGCTGTGTCACACACACTCACACACACATACCGCCGGCCACTCCACCCCCTCCCTGGCCTGTCTTTTCGGGTCACTTAACAGGACAATTACTCTATCCATCTTTTCATCATGGGCCATTGTGTTTGTACCCTCGGTTTGGAAAGCTTTTATGGGGAAAGCATCTCTTTCTCTTCTTTCAACTCTTTCTTCTCGGCTACATTCACTTTGTACCATTTATAACAGTGATGCTACTGATTTAGGTTCAGGGTCAGCAGCAGACTTGTCAAGATTTAGAGGTGTGTTAAAGGCTTGCTTTATGTATCCCTTATCTGCCATAATGTTAGCATGCATTTTGATAAAGCAGTTGTTGCAGCTAAGAATATGCTAAGAAGTGCCCTTTGGTTTTCAGTTGGGTGTGGTAGCCTGCAAAACGGAATGAACAAAGTCAGATTAGAGATGTATTCTATCCTATTTATTATTTGTTGTATATTCTGTATGTATGCTGTATGTCTGATATTTTGCTGCTGTAGCACTGACATTTCCCAATTTGGGATCAATAAAGTCAATCTAATATAATCTAGAAGATGAATAGCAACATGTTTAGCCAAGCTTAAAAATGGAGAGACACTGACATTTTTTAAAATAAAAAATAGATAAAAAAGACTGTGGGCGAAAGCGTTAGCTCCACATTAGAAAAATAAAGAGATCTCCAGCACAGTTTGAGTTCCACTTTGTACAGAATCTTGTTTTGTAGAAATTGAATGGTTTTAGGCATAGTTAGCGCTGCAGTTAGCACTTTATCGACCAACAACAGTTGCAGTGACGTCTTCATGCATTATCTCAAAAAAAAGTTTGCTAAAAGACAAAAGGTATTGATGTATCAAAGTCCACAGTTGAATAGAGCCCAAAAAATGGCTCTGTGTAAAAACCCTTAATTATTAGCTACACACTTGCTAACTGCTAACAACATAACCTTTTAACTCTCGCATTGCCAGACCCTCCTCCACAGCGCCACGGAGGAGGGTCTGGCTAGTCCACACAGCATTCCAGGATGGGAGAAAAACGTGCTCTGATTTATTGGCATTTCTTTAAACCAATCACAATCGTCTTGAGCGGTGCTAAGCAACGGACGGGGCCACGGTGCCTCTGCTAAATATCCTCGGGAAGGAACTTGTTTTGGTGGAACATGTGTACGTTCAAAAGTAGTTTTATTCGTGCAACAGAAAACTCAGATTGGACAGATAGTCTAGCTAGCCGTCTGGATTTACCCTGCAGAGATCTGAGGAGCAGTTAAAGTGTAACTCTCGCCAAAATGCAACCTAGGGTCTTTTTGTGAATATACCTGAGTCAAACTTTAGTTTAAAAGCATAGGATGGAAACGCCACTTTTGGCCTTTTGAATGGGAGTGTTAGGGGCACTACTATGATCGCATCAAAATCACTATTTTTAAAACACTAAGAAGGCTCGACACAACATGAGACTTTGCTCCAAGTATCACCAGGGGCTCTACACATGAACTCAGCATTGAGAACATTGGTTGTGTTCACAGAGTTTACTAAAAAGAAAGGTTTTGAGCAACTCAGTTGTTGTTTACGCTATCCACCATTTTCTCAGTCAAAAAGAGTCGATCTCCGAATGCAAATGAACAGACTCCATAGGAGGAAATGTCATTCTTATATGAGGCTCCTTTTTCAACTACAAGGTCAATATTGTTTTTTACTAACGACAAAACAATAAATCATCTGTGCATTTATATATATGCATTTTAGGAGCTTTCCATCTTTACTCTCCTCCCTCGACTATTTTTGACTTGCGAGATGGATGGGCGACCGGAAAAACAACAGCTACAGTGAGTTGTTCAAAACCTTTCTTTTTAGTAAACTCTGTGAACACAACCAATGTTCTCAATGCTGAATTCATGTGTAGAGCCCCTGGTGATACTTGGAGCAAAGTCTCATGTTGTGTGGAGCCTTCTTAGTGTTGTAAAATTAGTGATTTTGATGTGATCATAGTAGAGCCCCTAACACTCCCATTCAAAAGGCCATTTGACCGAAAAACTAAAATACGGTAAATCCTAAAAGTGGCGTTTCCGTCCTAATTATGCTTTTAAACGAAAGTTTGACATCTGGTACATTCACAAAAAGACCCTAGGTTGCATTTTGGCGAGAGTTACGCTTTAACCGTAGTCCTCATAAATCCCCAACGTTGAATTCACTGTGTGTTACAAGTAAAGAGGAAAAAGCTAAATGTGTTAGATAATGATCTAGCATAAAGTCAGTGTAGACTCCGTCATGAGGTTTATAAGAGCTAGGTCTTTAGATTCTTGAGGATATTTTACCCTCTCATCGAAGAGGACTCTTCAGTTCAGAGGAATCTGAGTCCAACTGCCTTTGACTTACACAAAAAAGTGAATATTTACTGGGTGATATAAGTTTTACAACACACATTTTTACCACCAATAAGAATACAGTGATCACCGCCTCAAATTAATTCACAAAACACTTGTAAAAACACCCCTTTCTTTCAGTGCTATCAATTGTTTCCTAAATGTTGCATTCAATTCTTGTTTTAAACCCAGTGGAAACACAGCACAGTACCATCCCCCCAGTTAAGAAAGGAGTTGGGGGCTGGTCAGGTGCTGGTTGTGGCTGATTGGGGACTGGTGGTGGGGGGGGGGCAGATTCTTTGAGAAGAAGCCCTGGTCCGTTCTCTGTGCTGGTGTCCAGGCTTGATAGCCGTGATACCAGGCCATTCAAGGACTTAAAAGGCGCTGACGCACTTGAGAGCCACTGGGAGTGTCCTTCCTTCCCCATGACACACACACACACACACACACACACACACACACACACACACACACACACACACACACACACTCACACGCACACACACACACAAACACACACACACACACACACACACACACACACACACACACACACACACACACACACACACACACACACACACACACACACACACACACACACACACACACACACTCACTCACTAACTAACTGCTCTGATCATATCAGAATGTATATGTGCTTGGCCATTTCTACAGAACCTATGTGTTGATACAGTATGTTGCAGTTGTCAGTTGCAAAACAGATGTCCTCCAAATTAAATGTTAGAATACATCCTTTTTTACTGCCTTTAAAAAAGACTCCTATGAGTCCCGATCAGCAGGACGACATTATTGGTCTGTGCATTTCCAAAACTCTTAAAATCAAGAAAGAGCAGAAAGCTGTAGGAAACTGGAATCGAACCTGAAAGAGCGATGTTTTGTTCATCCATCCTTCCTTTGTGACTCTATAAGAATGTTAATTGACTTCCTCCTTTACTCCAGATGGACAAGAGTCATTATTAAAATGGAGGCCAGAGGGCTAGTTGAATGTAAATGGAGGCCAGAGGGCTAGTTGAATGTAAAGATATATAATTTTGGGCCGCTTGTATTGCTGAAATTACTTATTTCATAATTTGTTTTGGGAGGACTGTCAGCATTTGCATTATGTTTTAAGTTCCCATCCCATCAGCTTTTATTTCTTGTTGCTGTAATCTGTTCACTTTTATACCTATGCAAACAATTCTTATCAAGGAAACGTAAGACCTCCGTCTACCCAGAAAAAAACATGAGATGTTATAATCTTTACACCAGTCGCTTATTTCATTTTATCAGAAACAATAACTATAAATACATTTCTCATTTTATGTATTATATCCATGTTTCCAGAAACTACATGGTTATGGTCGTTCACTTTTAGTAGGTTGTAGGAGGCACAGTGAATATTTGTCATTGTTTTCATGTAAATCATGTAAATTTGATGACAATGGTTATTTGCACACACAACAAAAACATGTTTGTTGACAGCTTGAATTCAAAAGACCCAGCACCAGAGGCCAACTAACTGCTATTTTCTACCATTACTCTCCCTTTCTGTCTCTGTGAAGTCATTCTGTCAGGTCCATTTCTTTTCATTTATCGCCGGTGAAGAATGGTTAGATTCCTCAGCACGGAGACCTCTGTGTGCTCCCTGTATAGCTGCCTCCACATTCATCTTCAGCATTAGAACAGGGTTCACACACTCCTCAGCTTTGTCTCTTTCAATCTCCACCTGCTCTGATCTTAGTTAGCATCTTTGTAAAGCTGTGAATGTGTGTTTGTTTAGACCATCGGTGGAATGGGATACAGAACATTTAGATGCATAGGATCAAAAGCAATCTACATTTTAAAAAGGGAAAATGAAATGTGTAAATCAGTGAAACAACAGAGGGCAGCTATAGTCAGTGGTGGAATGTAACTAAGTACATATACTCCAGTACGGTACTTCAGTCCAGATGTTGAGGTACTTTACTTGAGTCTTTTCTCTTCATGCCACTTTCTACTTCTACTCCGCTACATTTCAGAGAGAAGTATTGTACTTTAGTTACTCCACTACATTCATCTGTTCCAGCTTTAGTTACTAGTTACTTTAGTTACTCCACTACATTCATCTGTTCCAGCTTTAGTTACTAGTTACTTTAGTTACTCCACTACATTCATCTGTTACAGCTTTAGTTACTAGTTACTTTAGTTACTCCACTACATTCATCTGTTCCAGCTTTAGTTACTAGTTACTTTAGTTACTCCACTACATTCATCTGTTCCAGCTTTAGTTACTAGTTACTTTAGTTACTCCACTACATTCATCTGTTACAGCTTTAGTTACTAGTTACTTTAGTTACTCCACTACATTCATCTGTTACAGCTTTAGTTACTAGTTACTTTAGTTACTAGTTACTTTACACATTAAGATTTCTGCACACAGAACGCATGTAGTTTATAAAATCTGATGTTTGATTCTAAAGTAAACTAGCCAACAATATAACGGCTACAAGTCAGCTGAGATGATGAGGCCATTAAACACACAACTGGTTGGATCCTTACACACACTACAATGGGAGGATTCTTCTTTACTTTTAATACTTTAACTACATTTTCCTGATCATACTTACACACTTTAACTTGAGTAACATTTTCACTGCAGTGTGGTATTATTACTTTTACTGAAGTAAAGGATCTGAATACTTCTTCCACTGCTGGTTACAGTCAACTGCAGACTATCAAGTAAGTAAAGACGTTTAAAAAAACAAGATATGAATAGTGCAGAAGATAAAATATATATCCACAAGCAAAGAACATGGTTTGTGTTTAAAAAAAGCAAGGCTGCACTCAGCACGTCATGATATCACAACTACCCTTTCTGAGTTGATTCTATGTCTTAAAAAACTAATAAATGATCAGCACTCAATCATGCTCAGTTGAAAAGTATTAGATGTAGATGCATGGAAAAAATATAAAAAACAAAGAGCTGTAACAATACAGGAAATTTCCGACAGTAATATACTGTTCTTTGTAAATGTAGTTGAATAAATGGATGCCTTTATGCCAAATTATTAAAAGCAAGCTACTGTAAAATCTTAAGATAGCTCACATGTGACATTATTTTGATATTTTATACTATTAGATGTAACAATTGCATTTAAAATCATGTCAGCAAGTGTGCAGTCAGTGTGCAAGTGGTGTCTATTCCTTGATGCTTATTGCCTATAATGAACGCTATTGGAATATAATAGCCGCACGTAGTTCTGCAGGCCAAAGCCCGCCCAGCATTATTGGTCGACATGGCAGAAGGCTAGCGAAGCTGATCACTAAAGATCAGTCCCTATTGTCAGAGGGATCAATCACGACGAATCAATAGAATCTATAGACTGCTATTGTGTGCGGTGTCCAGGGTATGACCCTGGACCCGGCCACCCTGAGAAACTGAGGTTAAAGGTTGCACACACAGACAGAGAGAGACATGGCTACATAGATCTCTGTCTCCGTCTCCCCTTCCCAAGATATACACGTGGAAGTCAGTTCATTTGTGCTCTACAGAGTGTGGATGTAATAATGAAGATAATCATTGGTTAGCTCAACCAGCTAAAACAGTACAATCCTGCTTTTACATGAATGCATGAGTAATAACAATTTAATGATATAATATACAACATTATAACAGTCACAGGGGACATTTGAGAACTTTTACTTTAACTACATGTCCGTGATTATACGTAGACTTACATACTTTCACTTAAGTTTCAATGCAGGACTTTTTACTGGTAACTGAGTATGTTTACAGTGTGATAGTACTTTTACTGAAGTAAAGGATCTGAATACTTCCTCCACCAGTGAATGTGGGTGAAAAAATCTTTTAAATAAAGTGTATTGATGTGATCTTCAATGATTGATGAAAACTGAAAATGTTGTGCTCTTTTTTTTTTAAATTGTTTGTGCAATGACAAATAACAATAGACCTACCAGGGGTTAAGTGGCAAATAAATTAAAATAATAATAACTAAACAATAATAATAACAACAACAAAAAAAAAGAATTCAGCAGCTCAGGCAATTCAAAAAATGTAATGTACATACTGTATATCAAGAGTCTTTAAGGCAGGGGTGTCAAACTCAATTTCACTAAGGGCCACACTGGAAATGATGATCACAGTAAGGGCCAGACATGTTTATTGATTTATTGACATGCTTTTATTTAACAAAAAAAGTCAATTAACTTTGTATTATTGCATGTCTCATATAGCTTTCTCCCATACAGTTTGGTTGACATGAAACCCAAAAAAAGTCAGCAAAAAGTTTCTTAGCCATCGTAGAATTTAGCAAGTCATGAAAAACAAACATTACATTTTTAAAAGCAGCTGCCACCCAGCCGACTCACCACAGCCTGAGTATGAAAAAACTCTCTGATTCTGTGGGGAATTCTGAGTCTCAAAGTCGGCAAATCTGTCAAATTCTGCATAATTACATGGGAAAAACCATTTCTTCATTTTTTTTGGTGTGGTGCACAACTAGTCGGGCCAAAATTTGCTGTGAACCTAAAATGATATGCAGGCCGGATCAAAATTTGCATGGGGCCGGATTTGGCCCCCTGGGCCTTGAGTTTGACACGTGCTTTAAGGCTTTGGGGTTTGTAGAGTGCTGAATAGTTTGTATCTAGAAACACTTTAAATAAAGGTTTCCGTTTAATTTAGTGAATGTGAAATTTAGATAAAATGATTAAAATGCATATAATATAATACTGTTTATGTTCTAAAATGCAGAAATGAAAAACAAACAGTACACTTTGGTTGTGCTCTTTTATTTTGACATTTGTGGCCGGATGTGTTGTCATGATATGCTATCGGTGACGCGGTCCAGTGATAAAGCGGCGCAGCGGCAGGGGGGGTGTAGGTAAACTGGTCCCACATGGCCGGTGGAACTCTAGTCCGGTACTTGTGTTCTGTTCAACAAAGGAAAGCCGCTCAGAGCCCGTCTGACTAGGACTAAACTAACCCAGTGACACAACGGAGACAAACGAGGACACCTTTCATTTACTACATTTGACATAACCATTCCTACCTGTAACTAAAGGTGGTAATGTCCTCCCACGAGTAAAAATAAAGGTGGAAGACGGTTTAGTCTACAGAATGTGGAGCGGCTAATCATGTGTTGTTGTTAGCTAAATCGAAGCTATAGTTTCTACAGTGATACGAAGCCGATAGCTGAAACAGACACCGAGTGCTGCTGCAGGCAGGCAGCCGGGTAAAGTTCAATGGATCCCCAGTTGTGGTGCTGTGAGGGGGACAGGCCTGCCATCCGGAGGGCCTACCGGGACTCCAACCTGTTGAATGAGCGGGTCCTGCACGCTCTGTTGCGGGCAGAAGACAAGTACCTCCCCTCTCCCAACTACTTCAAATGCGTCCAGAGAGAAGTGGCTCCGTACATGAGGAGGATAGTGGCTACCTGGATGTTGGAGGTGAGTTACAGCCATGCAGTAAATTATGTGAACTTGTTGCACGCAGAGAATCGCGTTCACAGAACTGACATTTTCAGAGTTGCTCAGCTTATCTGCAAAGTTAACTGATGTGCTCGGTACAAGAAGGTCTTGGTGAGTCATTTAGATCCGCTTGTGAATTCGGCCTCCAAGCTGCATTAATATATATATATTGTAACTTCTCCAACAAATCCCAACTTGAGGAGCAGATTCAGACTGCTCGCTAGCACCTCTGCTGGTTTTGTGGAATCTGTGAAAAAGAGAAGGTGTAGCCTACTGTACGTTTTTATTTAAAGCGGAACGAAATTGATGTCGAATTAGTTACAAGTTACTGTAGTGCAGTCTTGTCGATAAACGGGCAGTTTCTTTTCTTTTTTTCAGTGATGAGTTTTTTAAACCCTGTTAATGGATGTAATTCACTGGAGAGCTGCTATGAAATACATAATATAGGTTCACTATATGGCCATGGTACTGGTCCACAGGGCGTATTTTCTAAGTACGTGTATCCTGTTAAAAAGGCCCACATAACGCTGCTGTGTGTCGATGCTAACTTTAAACCGTCTAATGGAGTTGGCTCCAACAAACTCCTCTTTACTATTGTTAAAGTCATGCGCTCACATGTCAGTTGAATTAACTGCGTGGAAAGAAAAGTCCAATCCACAGAGAATACATACCACAAGTCTTGGTTAAACAACTTAAAAAATATTACATTTTGGGAAAATGTTGCGAGCTGCAATCTATGCAGACCACGCGATGCCTTTTTGTGTTGGTTTGCTGAACGTGAGGAACTTTAAGTTCTCAAGTTGGAGCCTACCTCCTATTAAGGCTCCATGGCCTCTGCATAGACCTACATTCCTTCATCTGTATATCATACAGGTCCTGTGACACCTTCTGTATTATAAGCATAACTATTTTGTTAATTGCAGTTTTCTGCTTGTTTCTTAAGCTTGAGCCTAGATTTTATTTTATTTATTTATTTTTTTGGTGATTCAATGACAAAACCAGACCACTAATCTATGAGATAACACTGTTTGTTTCTTGTGCTTCTGACTTTGCTCATTTAGTTTTCATTGCTACCACATAAGCCTGCACGATATGAGGAACATATCTAATGGCGATTATTTTAACTGATACTGCGATTGCAATATTATTCACCATATTGAAGGGACTGATCATGTTTGTATCATTATTTTCATTGACTAATAAATCTTAAAACATTTCAATTTATTGTGTTATAATTTTTTTGGCAAGGATCTGTACCAACCAAAGATGTTTTCTGTAGGATAGGATTTGTAGGCTGGGACGTCCATGCAGCACCACCATACTTTATTCAGAATGGTTTGACACACATTTTGCCTTTAACAAATATTGCGCCCGCCCCTCTGCGATTTGGATATTGCACTAGTTCATATTGTGATTAATCGTGCAGCCCTACTACCACACCCAAATGAAAACCAAAGGGCACTTCTTAGCATATGCTTAGCTTCAGCAACTGCTTTATCAAAATGCATGCTAACATTATGGCAGATAAGGGATGCCATTTGTTCCCCCTCATATAGCCTGAGGAGGTGAGAAGTGCCTGGTAGAAAACAAGTAAAATGTCAAATCCATAAAGCAAGCCTTTAACACCCCTCTAAATCTTGACCATTCTGCTGCTGACCCTGAATAAAAGCATCTGTTTGGGTTTATCTAGAGTTTGTCTCCTCACCAGTGTTTTTTTGCTGAAATATTTTCAGTTCATAACATGAACCCAAGAAAAGAAACAAATCCTCATATTAGTGAAACTTCAACCAGTGATGTTTGGTTGTAGTTGGTTGTTGTAGTAGTAATAATAATAATAATAATAATAATAATAATAATAATAATAATAATAATCTTCATTCAGTCAATGAATGAACTAAATGGTAATTTAGTTAGTAAATTTGAATGCAAATGTTGTTGTTTTCATGGCATAAATAACAAACCATTCCATATTCTGCCCAGTAAACATCAGTGTTTACTGCTGAAACCTCGTCTTTTGATTCACTAGCCATGCCACTACATTCTTCTTCTTTTTTTTCCTTCTTTTCAGTAAACTAATAAACTGAGTATTGTCGGGTTGACTATTGGTGCTTTCACAAAATATTTACACAATGAGGTTTTTAATAAAAACACTGACCTCTCTTCATTAGTGCATGTATAGGTACAGAGCATGTGTGTAATTCAGGACTGTGTAAGAACAACACAGTGAAAACATTGCAGTTTCCACTTGTGGGATCAATGAAGTATTTATTATTAAATGACATGATGGAGGTCTGGATTGTGTGTGTTAGTGTTATGGGCATTTTAGGCCTTTATTTGACAGGGCAGATGAAGACATGAAAGGGGGGAATGACATGCATCAAAGGGCCGCAGGTCTGCGTTGAAACCGGCCCGCTGCGTCGAGGAGTAAACCTCTATATATGGGCGCCCGCCCTACCAACTGAGCTATCCTGGCGCCCTACATGTTTTGAGGTGGTAGAACAGATTAGTTGCGTTACCTCTCTTAACTGGAGCTGTTGCCCCACGCACTCTACAGAGTATAGTTTGCTGCTGCTCGTCGGACGGCTTCAATCTGAACCAAGTCCAAATAATGGATGTTGCACCGGTCTTTTTTTACCAGCTCCTCCGTTCCACTTTCAGCCATGTTTACTAAAGGTGACGATGATGCGTTTCAGCTGGTGTCTAAATTTCAATTGCGTAATCAACATGCATTATCACAATATAATTAAAATCTCTATCGTTGGCCAATTTTGTATCGTTTATATTGCATATTGTTTCTATCGACCATTACTAGTGGCAACAGTGCAATCTTATAAGGATATTGATATTGAACCCACATTTAATGGCAGTATTGTCGTCTGGTGTGTCTGTGCAGGTGTGTGAGGAGCAGAAATGTGAGGAGGAGGTGTTCCCTCTGGCTATGAACTACATGGACCGCTTCCTGTCGGTGGAGCCCACCAAGAAGAGCCACCTGCAAGTCCTGGGAGCCGCCTGCATGTTCCTGGCTTCCAAACTGAAGGAAACGATCCCGCTCACCGCTGAGAAGCTCTGCATCTACACGGACAACTCCATCACCCCGACTCAGCTGCTGGTAGGTCGCGTTACACCACGGTCTGTCTGAAGTCTGGCCCACACTGAAAGACTTCTCAAATTGAAACCGAGACCCCTCACCCCCTTCCAGGATACATCTTTTGGTTATATATCACTGTTATGTGACCCAGATGATGTAATTACACAAACATACAGCCCATGAAGTAAACCACGCCCAACAATTACCTGTCATATGCCTTAAGACATTTGCTAATGTTAGCAATTAATTGCGGTTAAACAAAGACACAGCGGTTATGTAAAAAAAATGCACAATTATGTAATAATTGTGCATTAGTGGGGATAAAAAAAATCCAAGGTCATCATTATGAAACATTTTTGCCCAAGTATGGCAATGGCCTGCATTGGTTTGGATTTGATGGTCCCCAGAGGATGACTTTTAATAGTTTGGATAACCTCTGGGCTGTGTCTTGTAGCCCCAACACAAGGTCTACAACACCTGGCAAGGTCTAAGTATCTTAGACCTTGAAAAAATGGCTCCATTGTCATGAAGTTCACTGTGGACAGTCCTGGTCCCCAGAGGAGGATTCCTAATGGTTCTGATGATCCCTTGACCTTTGACCTTTCTGCAGGGCCACATTAAAGCCACAAATCCCCACAAGCAGACAAAAAGCCTTTGTTAATCCCTGCATCTGTCTTTTTAGATCCCACTTGAACCTGTCCTTCTGTCCCCCCTCTCTGTCCACACAGCAAATGGAGCTGGTGGTTCTGAACAAGCTGAAGTGGGACCTGGCCTCAGTTACCGCTCTGGACTTCATCGAGCACTTCCTGTCCCAGCTGTCGGTTGTCAGAGAGCACCAGCCCATCCTCAGGAAGCACGCTCAGACCTTTGTGGCTCTGTGTGCCACAGGTATGCATCAAACTACATTACATACATAACTAGGGGGGGTCACAAAGACAGTGGCTCTTCAACTGAGGCCATCCTGATGTGTTGTGACACATCAGCAGCGGCTGCAGCAGAGTTAGTTAAAACATTAAATATGAGGACACGTGGAATAAGTTAATAATTTTCTATTTGCTTTAGATTGACATAATAAAGATGTCATCCATAGTTGGAACGTTAGAGGACGGCAGTACAGACACGGCCTTTATCGGCACTCATTTTGTTATTGCAGATGTATCTCCATTTATCTAATCTATTTAAAATGTAACACTTATTGATGTCAATTGATTTAGCATTTTCACAATTTCCAACGTTATGCTCATGTAAAAAATATATTCTATTCTTTCATTGAACAAATTGAACCTAGATATTAGTGGCACCACTAAAAGTGGCAGTTACGTTTTTAAAATGCAGTTTTCTGCTGATATTTTCTTTCAACTAACATGAAAAAAAATCTTAAGTGTCTATCGCGATGTGTCGCAGCCTTTTGCAGTGTGTTCATTGCACCAGCTGATGTTGGGCTGACGATAAAAACACTATATATTGTACTTCTAACTATGGCTGGGCGATATGGAGATCATAAGCGATATAATCGATTATTGCCTAATGATGTAACTTGGTGATTTGCTTTTTTAGTTTTTTGCCTTTTTGTCTGCTGTGTTCAGACTCCACTACATTCAGGAAGTGTATTTTTTTTCTTTTCTTTTTTTTTTTTTTTCTTTTCCAGGGCAGATGCAAAATATCTATCTATCTCTGCTTGAATTTGTTGATGAAAACTATGTGAGAAAATATATATTAAATTTGAGGAGATGGCACATCGTGATGCATCGGGATATCGAATCGTTGACAGGATAATTTGAATT
Source organism: Perca schrenkii (assembly GCA_025617405.1). Taxonomy (NCBI): domain Eukaryota; kingdom Metazoa; phylum Chordata; class Actinopteri; order Perciformes; family Percidae; genus Perca; species Perca schrenkii. The sequence continues at coordinate 2,344,305 of CM046794.1, forward strand.
GAATCGTGAGACCAGTGAAGATTGACACCCCTACCAATTACCTCATGTCAATATTGCCATAATATTGTAGGGTTGACAATTGGTGCTTTTACAAAATATCTTCACTATCAGATTTGAGATAAGTCTGGTAGTTGCATCCCTTCATTGTCATGCATCCTTTAAAACCAGGAAAAGACAACACTAAAGCCATATTACAATATCCAAAATCTAAGACGATATCTAGTCTCGTATCACGATATTGATATAATATCGATCTATTGCCCAGCCCTACTGTCGCTGGATCTTTTGTAGTCATACAGAGGGGAACAGTACAGGGACATGTCAGCATTAATCTGTTAGTCCAACTGGACTTCCAGGATCCTATTTAATTTTCTCACTCATACCTTAACAAACACAGCCCCCCCCCCGTGTTTTAACACGAGCCTCACTTAATTAAACATCTTTGAATTCTCAGTGTTTTGGTTGTAATTTGATTCTCTTTATTGTCACTCGTTTTGAAACGTGCCATATTAACGTGGCGTTCCCTTGTGATGCTGTGCAGATGTTAAATTCATCGCCAGCCCTCCGTCCATGGTGGCCGCGGGCAGCATGGTGGCGGCCGTGGAGGGCCTGCAGATGAGAATGGTGGGCACGAGCATGATGTCTAAGAAACTGACGGAGCAACTGGCACAGATCATCAGGAGCGACCCGGTGGGTACATCTGGCCAGGACATGATTAGTGCACACACAATCAGTACGTTTACATGCACGTAATATTCCTGTTTTCCACCGGCGTAGGCAGACATTTTTTAACAGTACATACACAGCCTCCCTAATTCATTCCTTCAACCACCTTCTTGCTTCGTCGGCGTGGCGATGTTTGCGCGTATTCAAAAACCTGTTGATATCCAAGTCTTTCATAATGTTTAAAAGTAGCTGTGTTTCTCTTCGTTTGAGCATGCATCTCTACTGCAGCCGGACTCACTTGATTTCATTTCTATGGATGCATATTCCAAATGCGCTCTATACATGTCCGAAGAATACCTGTAAATGCTGAATAACACCGGCACGTCCCACACGTCCTAATCGGCAAATGCTAAATTCAGAAAAAGGCATTATTCGGAATATGCTGACCTGAATTAAATTCTGAATAATAGTGGAATATTAGTGTGCACGTACTCACTGACACTCTCTGAACTAAGATCCTCTACTTTTCAAACTAACCTTCTCTCTCTCTCTCTCTCTCTCTCTCTCTCTCTCTGTGTCCCTCTCCCTCCCTCCAGGACTGTCTGAGGGCGTGTCAGGAACAAATTGAGTCGCTGCTGGAAACCAGTCTCCGACAGGCACAACGACCGCAACACTCGGTTACCATGGAGACTAAGAGCATCAGTGAGGAGCAGGATGTCTCGACGACGCCCACAGATGTCCGGGACATAAACATCTGACGGAGAGCCGCCAGTCGCGCTGCTGGAGGAGGAAAGGGAAGCACGTGGAGCTGCCGACGTGGACGCTCGTCTTTGACCCATACTGAGTGTACTCTGGAGCGCTCACGAGAAACAGGACTCAACGTGTCGGACAGTCTGGACTGTGGCTGGGGACACTGTCACGTCCAGGACGTTGACAACCTTTTTAAAACTGGAATTCCGAGAACACTCCAAAGAGTAATGTCTGTTAAGTGTTTCTTCTTATTGGTGGGCAGAAGTTGGACGCACCCACCAACGAGTTGTTTAAAAGGCCTAGAAGGCCCGTCTGAACCCACCCCCTCCTCCCAAAATTGAAACTGTAGGCTCAGACACTCAGTGGCGGTTCTAGACCATTTCAAATGGATGGGCCAGGCTGGGGCCACATGTCATTTTTAGGGGTATCAAGTAAAAGCACAAGTGTTGCATACCACCAACCTTCCATATGTTTGGTTTTACAAAAGACTAATAATACACATGTATAACAATAAACACAAGAACACTCATACAGTGTTAACCTACATTTTATTTATCACTGCACATGAATAATATCCTCTTTTTGGGGATAAAGATGGGTTCAAAATGTATGAAAATATTTGCTATAGTTAGGGTTGCCAAAGGGGGATTGTGGCTTAATATTAAGTGGGGACTGGCCAACCTTATTCCCCCCCCCCTTACAACCGCCACTGCAGAGACTGAAACTGATCGGTGTATTCCTGGACCTGTATTTATCAAACTTCCCAATTGCACCAAATTGTAGGAGTTGTTTGCTAAAAGTGAACAGTGAGCAGTGCAGGATTTAGTGGCATCTAGCGGTGAGGTCGCAGACTACAACCGGCCCTTCGCTCCCTTTCAAAGCGCGAGGGATATGCTAAAATGTAATTACCGCACGAGTGTGGTTGCATCTCGATACTAAGGGTTGCAACGGATCACTGAGCTCCAGGGTTAGGATCGGATCATGGTTTTCAGTCACATATCGCATCAATTTTTTGATTTTATTTTATTTATTTTTTTTTTAAATGCATGGCTTTTTGAGTTCTTCCGCTACTCCGTAGACATCAACTGCTTTTAACATGTGCCGTTCACGTGAAAAGAAAATTGCGTTGCCTGTATCTTTTCACGGCAACCCTCCATAGAGGTGTATCAGCCTACTTTAAGTAACCGCGACAGTACAAATGTATTTCACACTATTATGGTTTAACTTTGCAATTAATTCACGGTTCACATGCATTCGGAACCGTGAGTGTTGCTCCGTATGGACCACAGATCAACTATGGTCTGTTACATCACTACTGGTTACCGAGTCGTGTCTTCATGTGTAACTGGCCTCATATTTAGTCACTACGTCTCGTAGCTGGCTTCAGGGAACCGCCTGTGTTGAGTTTTGGCCTCTACCAGCTACCGCAGCCTTCAGGTTACGGTGTTTGGTTTTTAGAAACATGGCGGGCTCATTCTAAGCTAACAGAAACACAATTCAGGTGATTATACACTAATGACAAGATAATTATGAATATTGTATTCCATTTCTGCCAATGGTTTTAACTTCACATTACATGTTAGACATATTACCCTTAACTGCATTCTACAGTCATTTAAAAACCTGACAGAAGGTGTGTGCCCAATGTTGGAGACATTCCTTGATTGAGCATTTTAGAGTCTTAATATGATATATCCTGTAGCTTGTATTCTACATTTTAAAATGTAGGAGTAAAAGTGAAAGATTTTAATTTTTCACTTTTATCAGTTTGCTAAAAACAGAGCCTGCTCAGTATGTAAACTAAGAACACATACACAAAATGGTAAAAATAATAATACTGGGTTTACAGTATGAGCTGTAATGTTTTGCTTTAAGATGTGTTGGACTTGGAACTGTCAAAAAGGAACAATGGTGTCCACATAACATCTGTAATTATCTGTGAGGTTCCTGAATTTGGAGCCGACACAGTATTTGGCTCATATAATATACCTTCAGTATATGGAAACCAACCATCATGAGATCGAAGCACAACGTGATATTCTGATGTGATACGTTGTAGAGCACATCTCCCACCACTAGAGGGAAGTCAGTTACTATGGAGCTAACTGGCATCCAACTGCAGTATCGTCGGATCAGGAGCAAGGGTCTCTGACAGGAATTTCATTAATGGTGTTCATCAGAAGCAAAAGAGCCCCAGTAACTATCTAAAGCAATATAAGGGATTTTACAGGGTTGAGAGTTATGGAAGACTGTAATGATAGAAACTTATTTCATTTCCACCTCAAGCAAAAAGTAAAAAAAAATGCAACGATATTTCTGTATCTTTTATCGGTGTGTTGTCTCTAGTCACTAGATCAGTAATGACCCGTTGTCAGACTGGTAAACAACTTGAAACCAATTTTTCGACACACGCATAAAGTCTTAAAAGGGATAATGCTGAAGATTATAGGAGGTGTTCCACTTTATTCTGCTCCTTATATTTATTTCATGTCACTTGACTTTACAGCTAAAAGTTGAGTTTTTCAAAAATGGAGTCTGTTTCTGGATTCAGCTGCTCTTTTAACCTTACCATCAGTCTTTTGAAGGTACTACTATTTTGCTTCTTGAAAAGAGAAGCCACAACAAATTGATGTACCTACATAGTGGTATGATGAACTTTTCTATTTTAACTTTTAGGGTATTGCCCTCAGGACATAAGCTTGTATCAGGTTAAGCCCTAACTTGGTGTTTCAGCTGCTGTCTTAGGATGGAGTGTAACAGTGTATTAAAGGAATACTGATAACACTATTAAAGTCTATTGGTGATGTTTCTATCATTTCAAACATTGTGCATCATTGTCTGCCTGCTGAGCGAGGTAAACTCAAGTTTGGGGTGCCTGGGTAGCTCACCTGGTAGAGCGTGCGCCCCCTGTACAGAGTCTAAGTCCTTCTCCCTTTTCGTGTTTAAGCTGTCCTGCCAAAGGTCTAAAATGCAAACAAAAAAATCTAAAAAGACAAGTAAATTTGTCTCCGACTGGGCCAGCAGGATATCAACGCAGGCTTAAATTTTGCCTTCAATCTGGCTTCAACAGGAGTAAATAAGAGAACAATAGCAGGGCTGGATTAATCTGGCACAAAGTGAGGAAGATTGTGCACCCTGGCAGCACTGGATGACGAGAAATGAATGTACCATATACAACCCACTGAAATTTAAATTTGATCAAACTCAATTTTTAAAATTCATATCATCTGGAAAGGCGCCGTCTTGGGCAATCAAATATAAACCTCTTCTGCCCACCTCAGGGTCCTGGAGGCATAAGAAAAGTCACAGTATAGTATGTTGAAAATATCGATTAAAAAAGGCATAGTATAGTATGTTGAAAAAGCAAAATAAAAGTCACAGCATAGTATGTTGAAAAATGTGATTTTAAAAAGTCATAGTATAGTATGTCGGGGAAAAAAAGATAAAAACGTCATAGTATAGTATGTCGAAAAAAGCCATAGTATAGTATGTCGACAAAAGTGAAATAAGTCATAGTATGTCAAAAAAAAAGATTAAAAAGTCATATAGTATCTTGAAAAAAAAAGAAATATAAGTCATAGTATAGTATGTCAACCATAGCAAAATATAAGTCGTAGTATATGTTTAAAAAAGTGATAACAGTCATAGTATAGTATGTCAAAAAAAGTAATAGGCATAGTCCATGTTGAAAAAAGACTAAATAAAAGTCATTCTCATCAGACTCATCTACCATACAATCAATGATACACTCAAAGTAGAGGGAGACAGGCCAGTACAGCCTGATCCGGTTGGGGAGAGTTCTATCCCGACCAGGCTCCTCTCCTTAACCTGTCTCTCTTAATTCTACTGTTATAGTTTTAGACTGCCGGGGGACTTCCTTTGACACGCTGAGCTTCTCTCTCCTCTCTCTTTCCATCTTTGTGCTTCCATGTTCCATGCAGAAATGCTCATTACTAACCTAGCTCTGGGGAGTTTATTCCCCTGGAGTCCTTATGTATTCTTTTCGCCCAGCATGTTTCCTTGGACTAGGGTGGCCCCTAAATCATGGTTGCAACCTGTTGCTGTGGTCCTGCTGCACGCCCTGCTATGCCCTGTTACACCTGCTACGTCCTGCAGTGCCCTGCTACGTCCTGCAGTGCCCTGCTACGTCCTGCAGTGCCCTGCTACGTCCTGCAGTGCCCTGCTACACCCTGCTGTGCTCTGCTACGTCCTGTGACACCCTGCAGTGCCCTGCTACACCATGAACTACTACAACTACTATTTCTAGTCACTGATCCATTATCTTTATTGTGACTATTACGCCACTGTTCATCACACCCCCAACCGGCACCGTCAGACACCGCCTACCAAGAGCCTGGCTCTGTCCCAGGTTTCTTCCTGCGAGTTTTTCCTCGCCACTGTTGCACTGAATGCTTACTCTTGCATTACTGGAATTGTAAATTACAGAGTGTGGTCTAGACCTACTCTATCTGTAAAGTGTCTTGGGATAACTCTTGTTATGGATTGATACTATAAATAAAATTGAATTGAATTGAATTGCTGCCCTTTGCCGCGTGTCATCCGCTGTCTCTCTCCCCCTTCATGTCTAGCCACTTTCAAATAAAGGGAAAAGCCCCCCAAAAATAAAAGCAAAATAAAAGTCATTGTATAGTATGTTGACAAAAGTTAAATAACAGTCATAGTATGGTATGTTGGTGAAGAGAGAGCCCCATCTAGTGGAGAAAGAGAAAATGGTTCACAAAGCATCATTTGGCCATAACTATAGTATAGTATGTCGACAAAAGTAAAATAAAAGTCATTATAGTATGTAACAAAGCAAAATATAAGTCATATGTCTAAAAGTGATAAAACAGTCATTGTATATTATGTTGAAAAAAGTAATAAAAAGTCATAGTAAAGTATGTCGAAAAAGTAATAGTCATTGTATATGTCAAAAAAAATCATTATATAGTATGTCGAAAAATATCTATAAAAAGTCATAGTATAGTATGTTGAAAAATATTGATAAAAAGTCAAGTTCTCAAGGGCACGTTGGCAGTGCCCAGTAGTTGGTAGTTAGAGCAGAGCTTTTATTTCAGTAGGCAGAGTGCATCTCTGCAGCAAGAAACAAAAAACTCATTAACAATAAATCAAAACATGGACATAAATCGTGTGCATTAAGGACAGTCAAACAACATTAAAGTAAATCAACTCACAGGTCACACACAACATCGTCGATGTGGAAAATAAAGAACAAGGGGAGGAGGACTGTACAAATAGCCTCTAACCCTCCACTCCTTCCCATGCAGGAGTGTTTGATTTAACCACCCTGCCTCAGCTGGAGTCAGGTGGCCTCTGTTTGGGGACTTTTAATACCACCGATACCGAATCTCCCCGTGACCTGTCCAACTCAACTGAAAAGTTGGAAAATTGTTGTTAAGTTAAAGCCTGTTAAACAAATCCTAATCCATTTAGTTGCAGTTTGATGTAGTTCAAAACTAGATTGTAACAACTGAGCATTTGGATAAACCAGATGATGAAGGTTACAGCTGTGTTCCTTTCACTGTTTCTTTGTTTTCTCTGCAAAATAATCACAAGGACAGTGATTTAGATTAGATCCAGTTTTGACATCCCAACAATAGAATTTCATTTTGCATGTGTGGACTCGGTTTATCAGCACTAGATTATCGGGTTGACAGACCCAGCGGTGGAATGTAACCAAGGGCGAATGTGTAAATCAGTGAAAACAACAGAGGGCAGCTACAGTCAGTGGTGGAATGTAACTAAGTACATTTACTCCAGTACTGTACTTCAGTCCAAATGTTGAGGTACTTGTACTTTACTTGAGTCTTTTCTTTTCATGCCACTTTCTACTTCTACTCCGCTACATTTCAGAGAGAAAAATTGTAATTTTTACTCCACTACATTCATCTGTTACAGCTTTAGTTACTAGTTACTTTACACATTTACATTCCTGTACACAAAACACATGTAATTTATAAAATCTGATGTTTGATTCTAAAGTAAACTAGCCAACAATATAACGGCTACAAGTCCAGCTGAGATGATTAGACCATTAACCACAAAAATAATGTCACTTCTGCTCTTTGCTAGCGTTGCGAGAGGCTTCAGGGCATTCTGTCTGTCTGTCTGTCTGTAGACAGGAAGAGGCAGAATTCTTTAGTTTCTGGCAGTGTGGTAACTTCATGTTTCTGCAGCTGCGGTTAACATCACACTTTCCACATATTATCATTCTTGACATCATCACAGGTTTACTAATTCTCTCTGAGGAGAATATCAAACTCCCCTCCTGATTGGTGTATGGTGAATGGAATCTTGCACACCTTGAATTACAAGATTTCTGAAGCGTTGCTTAACTAAACATGCATAAAAGGACAAGCAAATTTCAATGCTATGACAGAGGTTGGCAGCTTTTGGTTTGAATGAATCTCTATTGAAAGTCGGATAGAAATAAAGTACTGGAGGCTAAAGTCACTGCAAGTTAAACAGGGACTGGTGCTGGCTGGCTGATAGACTGAGGAAGATAGATAATACAGTATAATGGGAAGTAAGGCAAAGTTGGTCCAAAGGTATCTATATGTGCAACAGTTGAAAGTACATACTGTACACAAGGGTGGGAGGCTTCCTCATGCCTTCTGAGTACACACCTATATAAGTGCATGACGCACACACTTACTAGCATTATAGCAACACTGTGCTCTCACATATGTTCAGTCGCTGTTGCAGGAGAGTAGTCAGACAGCAGCTGGGGTGTGACAGTTGATCAGCAAACATGTCAATGAAACTGGAAGGCAACATTTTAGTGACTGGGACAAACAGAGGCATTGGTTTGGAGCTGGTCAAACAGCTGGCAGAGAGAACGGGAGGGGAGGCTCACATATATGCCTGCTGCAGAGCGCCGGACGATACCAAGGCTGAGGTAACACACACACACACACATAAAGACTCTGGACCCATGCACATGAGCGTGACTTTCTGATATGACAGCACCATTTTCTCTTCTCTTCTCTTAAGAGTGGCGTGAAAAAGGGTTCTTTTTGTCCCAACACTTAATGAAGGTTATGCAATACTTACTCTAAATGATATATTGGCAATTTGTTTCATGGCTGCACCTTCTATAAAACTGAAATTATTCTCTACGTTTTATGCATCATTTTCTAAGACCTGTACACATACTGTATGCACTTGCTTATATATCTTGATATATATCTTGATCTTGATATGTTGATCTTGTATTCTTGCATTAGATTAGTATATTCTAAAAAAAAAAATGCAACACTTGATGTCTGTTCTGTATTTTCTATGTCTCCTCATCTGTTCCCTCCAGGCCCTGAGAGACCTCACCACTCAATATCCTGGGAAGATTACTATAATCAAACTAGGTAAACACAACACATCCTCATGTCTGTGTAGATACTTACTGATATATACAGTACTCTTTCAGAACTGAAACATTACAAAGCCTGGGAGGTGAATACTTGTTTGTGCACATGGATAACTGACTAAATAGTCTTGCACTTTTCATTCTTCGATTAGGGAAAAAACGCTCTGGCTTGTTTGTATTTCTTTAAACCAATCACAACCATCTTGGGCGGTGCTTAGCAAATTTAAGTCTGTCTAAGCTGCATTTACGCTTAGTTTTTCGATCAAATAGCTTTGCAGTTCACCCGAAACACATGAACACTTCATGTGTCTTGGGCGGATTTAAAAGCTATCAGATTTTTAAGAAAAAGGAAGTGAAAATGCATTCAAGGAGCATTCGATACAGATTGTAATCTGATTGCTCAAACCACCTACGGAGGTGGCAAATGGGTTTCCATCAAGTCTGCACAGAAACATGAACACAGAAAAAAGATCATTCTGTACTGTGATTACCAAATCAGCAGTTATGTGGACATCCAGTCTGTGGTTGTGGCCTTTGTAGTCCAGACAGACAGCATGTTCTGCAGTTTGAACATGAAGCACTGGGTGCTCAGTTCTTAGCAGCAAACACTGAAAAGCCAAGCCTGTGTTTACCCAGCGTATCAGCACATCCACCTTCTGTAAAATAGCAGCTCTCCCCCAGGTGTGTCTCCCTCTCTTCTCCCAAACAGAGAAGAGTTGAATCTCACTTAATCGTTCAGTCAAGATGGCAGCGAAGATAACAAAAGCGGGCATTTATTCATCTCGTAACATATGGACAGTGTTCACTCGAGTTCACTCTTATATGAGCTAATTCAAAGTTCACTTCACACAGAATAAGATAAACTAGTACACGTTCATGGTTCAAAATTTAGAATGTTTAAGTAGGTTTACAGTGCGCCCCCCCCCCATCTAAGTTTAAAAAATAGGAACTAGAATAGAACTTCCTACTAACACCACTAAATGTTGCGTTAAAATGCATTGTAACCCGCGTTACTGAGATTGTAAAGGGTATAATATTACCAAAATGTAATTAGTAATGCGTTATATTACTGTGTTACAGCAAAAAGGAATACATTACAGTAATTGCGTTATTCCCAACACTGTCAGGCATACCACAGCTGTATCATCATCAGCAAACCCAATGATGATGTGGGAGTCAAAAGTGGCTACACAGTCTGTGTGTGTGTGTGTGTGTGTGTGTGTACAGGAAGTACAGCAGGGGACTCAAAACACAGCCTTGGGGTGCTCCGGTGTTACAGTATATTACATTGTGCATGTATACTCTGGTCCCTTTTTGTGACTCTGGGTTCAACTGAAAGCTGGGGGAACAAGCACACATGCTACTGCAGACTTAGGCTATGTTCACTATGTTCTTTTTTTAAGCTGCCAGCGTCTGTTTTACATTATAATCCTGTGGAGTAAACCATGTTTTAAAAAAGATCCTGTTTATTTCTGCAGCTCAGTGTTTTTTTGGCAGCTGACCAATGACAAGCGGAGTAGTGAGACCTGTCGTTTCCATAACAATCAGAGAAAATGGAAAAGGTGCCAATAGACTTGTGCTAGTCTCGGAGCATGGAGCGTTACATGACATGACTCACCCTTGTTTTATCTAACGTCAGTAGTAGCACCGCTCTCCCTCTCCGTTCATTCTATAGATGCTCCACCGCTTTGTTTTACCTAGCACTGCTCCACACAGCACTGTAGCAGTAGAGTTTTCTGTTGCACGACTAAAACTACTTTTGAACGTACACATGTTCATCCAAACAAGTTCCTTCCCGAGGCTCTTTTACAGAGGCACCGTGGCTCTGTCCGGCGCATGACGATTGTGATTGGTTTAAAGAAATGCCAATGAACCAGAGCATATTTTTCTCCCATCCCGTAATGCTGTGTGGACTAGCCAGACCTTCCTCCGCAGTGCTGTGGAGGAGGGACTAGGTGGTGGATAGCTGTATGAAGCATCTGCCATCGACACTGATGGAAGTTCACCCAAATCTCCCTCCCTCTTCCTCTCTTTCACTTGCGCTTGCGTCTTTGACCTCAAACAAGTTGGTTTAGTTCCCTAACCACACTCATACCTTACCCAAGGTGTGCTCACCACAGTTAACTTCAGTTTGTAGCACAGTAGAGGACAATAGTGACAAACCTGAACGATATGTCGAACAAAAGCGTTATGTGGACGGCATTACCTTACATTACATTTATTTAGCTGAGGCTTCTGATGAAAGCGGCTAACAGTAAGTGCATCCAACCATGTGGGAACAAACCAAACATTTTAAGAATCAGGTGAATACATCAGTACATAAATGTATTGATTTAGCTGATGATGTCTATTGGTTACTTGACTCTTTACATCAAGTACCACAATGGAAATACATCTTGGATTGTATGGTTATCCTTTATATTTTCTTGTTATGTATGATTGATGTTCTCCTTCTTGTAATGTCAAATAACTAAACAAACTAAACCCAGCAGCATTGTTTCCACAAGTAATAATGCACATTAAGGTGCTCAGATGTTTTTACCTAACCTTTTTTACATGTTTATTTTAATGACAAACTAGTAAAAGGTAAATACTCTGCAAAATGGGAGAGCTTGTCGATTTGATGTGAGAAACAATACACTATACAGTGTGTGTGGTAGAGTAATTTGTGTGTGTATATGCGTGTGTGTGTGTTTGTGTGTATGTGTTTCTGTGTCTGTGTGTTTGTGTGTGTGTGTGTGTGTGTGTGTGTGTGTGTGTGTGCAGACATGTCAGACGAGGCCAATATCTCGGCTGCGGTCCAGGCCGTGAAGGAGCAGATCGGGGATGGTGGGCTGAACCTCGTCATCAACAACGCTGCTATCAACAAACCGGACACACCGGCACCGTTATCTGCCACCGGGAAAAAGGACATGATGGACGTGTACGAAACCAATGTGGTCGGACCATTTCTCCTTGCAAAGGTTGGTTTGTCTTCTCTGTGCTCAGTGTGCACACTCAGGTATACAGACAGAAACAAATAGATCAGCATGTTCTGGTGATGAAAAGCTGGAACTGCTGCGTTTTCTTGCAACATCTGACCACAACACTGCCTCTGCAAGCATGTCTGGTGTCATCATGTATGTACGTCACTGACTGATTACACATACTGACAGAATATAAAACAGTTAAAGAAAGAGAAAACAAAGACAGGACATGTACATGTGTGTAATCATGCAAAAGTTGATACATATGGTATGCAGTGGCCGAATTGGATCAAAAAAGGTGCCAGTACCCGAACAGCTGTTGCATGACATGTTCATCGCATGTGTCTTGGATATATTTATATTCACACATGTATCTTGTAGGGGTGACCCCCTAATAGTCGACTACTCGCTGATTCGATCCAAGGAGCTAAGGAGTCTGATTTGACTGCCAATCTCACAGTCCAATCATCACAGTCTAAAAATGGGCTTATGAAACAAAGGATCATTCCATCCAGCCTATATGACGGTGCTGAATGTCTGATTTTACATAGAACTGCTTGGTTATCTCCCAATAAATCATGATATATATCCTATTTACATCTGACTGTAAAGAAAAATGGAAGTACATTACAAAGCCACTCCAGATTATGTGTCATCCTGATTGTTTATGTATATGCCTCATAGTTTAGTTTTAATCTACACTGGCATTTTCACTATTTATTTTTACAATTTTAGCAAAGAGACAAAACAAAGACCCCATTTACGTCTACACACCACATCAGCTCCCTTACCTGCTGTCTGTCCTACGTGCATGGTGGCACTCAGATTAATAAAGTATTTCATATCTCCTCAGATGTTTCTTCCACTCCTCCAGAGGGCAGCAGAGATGAAGTCACCTGGAGAGGGTAATGAAGTGGAAACAGCTTGACTCACTGTGATTTACACACAAACACTCATACATGTACAGAAATGATATATATATGACATGCGGCAAATTCCTAGTATTACATTATAGTATTATAATTATTATTCCTATGTCATGATGCAAGTCTCTTCATCTGTCTCAGGTGATAAAATGTCCTGCAGGAGGTCGGCCATCATCAACATCTCCACGCTCATCTCCTCCATCGAGAAATGTCCAGAGAGCTTTGCTATAGCACAGATGTACCCTTACAGGACCAGCAAGGTACCAGCCACTTACACTGAATCTACAATTTGATATTTGAAAAATAAACTATATTCAATTAATAGCAATAGAGATAGGAATATAGCCAAACAGAGGCCCTGGAAACATGGTCTGTCTCCCCTGTGCTGACCCGCATGGCCCAGACATCCTGGGTTTTAGTCCGCCAACTTTCATGGCTGTAGGGTAACACTGAATACGATTACACTAAATACTAATGTGTCTTAATACAATATTTAGCAGGAAAACGGTTGAATTTGCAGTCACGCAGTCATTAACACAGGATATCGTCTGCTTCAATTAAAGTGTTTGTGAATTTGAAAATCGCTGAATGTTTGTGCAACATAGCTCCTGTCCTTTGTGATAGATAGATAGAGAGATACACACACACACACACACACACACACACACACACACACACACACACACACACACACACAGTTTTATTGCCTGTCCCAAGCAGTGATAGGAACTTTCCTTTGAAAATGCTCATTAAAAACACACACACATTTAAAACACATACATCTCTAAAACACACACGCACACATGTGCAAACATACCCACAGCAGCTTTACAGTGTCTGTTGTGCTTTCTCAGGCAGCACTGAACATGCTGACTCGCTGTCAGGCTGAGGACTTCAAGAGTCACAACATCCTGGTGACAGCCATCCACCCCGGCTGGGTCCGCACCCAGATGGGCGGAGAACAGGTGAGGTGATGTAGCGGGGGGAAAAAGCTGCGACAGTGGCCTCTTGAATGCCCCTATGGTAGATAAAATATGATACAGTGAAACGGTCCTCCCCAAAAAACACCCCCATAAACAGCGGTGGAAGAAATATTAAGATCCTTTACTTAACCAAAAGTACTAATACCACAGTGTACAGTAAAAGTCCTGCATTGGAAATGTTACTTAAGAAAGTAAGGTGAGGAAGTATAAGAGTGCCAAATGTCTTGGTTGGGGGGGTGAGGGGGGGGATGGGTAAAACAAACACAGGACTTTCAGGGGTTCATAAATAATAAAGTCTTACAATTAATTTAATTTGGAGTTTCTAGGCCTTCCCCGTGATGAGGTGCCCCGTACGTTTCCATTGACTTCCCTCTGTCTGGGTTTGTGTGTCTCGTCTCCCCCAGGCTCCTTTGACCCCCCCGGACAGCGTGCACGGCATGCTCAGTACCATGTCCTCACTCAGCAACAAAGACTGTGGGATGCTTCTGGACTGGCAGGGCAACCCAATCCCCTGGTAGCTGTCGCCGTGGTAACCACGTCAGGCCTATACCAGGCCAGTTATTTTTGCATACACAAGTAAATAACAAAGAAAGTCTGGCATCTGGGAGTCAAATTAAAAGCTTTTTTGGGCTAAATGTTGTCTCTTGATTTCAAGGCTCAGTTGTTGAGCCTGTTTCCTCTCTCTCTAACTGGATCAGTGATTACTAGCTGCAGAACCAGCTGCACTTCCACTGAGACGGGGAATTCACAAGAGATAATAATAGGAAAAGTGATGCAGCAGAAGCAGATATATCCTCACAGGCCCCAGATCGTAATGCAAGCTTTCTGATGAAAATCTGTAGTCGCAAGCAAAGACTACTGAACTGCACTCAAGACTTTACTAAAAGGAAAATATAACTTAAAGGAACACGCCGACTTATTGGGACTTTAGCTTATTCACCGTAACCCCCAGAGTTAGACAAGTCCATACATACCCTTCTCATCTCCGTGCGTGCTGTAACGCTGTCTGACAGCTCCAGCATTAGCTTAGCCCAGCACAGATCCTGCAGGTGACTGGTTCCAGTAATCCTACTGCTACAAATTGTGACAAAATAAAACCAACATGATCCTATTTACATGTTGTGATTTTGTATAGTCAAAACAACGTAACATGAGACACAGCCATCTTCTAACCGTAAACAAACCGGGAACTATATTCTCAGACAGGCTTGCTGCGAGCATATCACTCCGCCAAAGTACTATATTCTTCTGCCTGAGAATATAGTTCCCAGTTTGTTTAGGGATAGACTTATAGGTGGCTGTGTCTCATGTTACGTTGTTTTTTTGTACACGCTGTGACTCTACAAATCACAACATGTTGGTGTTATTTTGTCACTTATTGGGAGCAGTAGGATTACTGGAACCATTCACCTGCATGTTCTGTGCTGGCCTGATGACGCTGGAGCCGTCAGACAGCGTTACAGCATGCACGGAGATGAGAAGGGTATGTATCGACTTGTCTAACTCTGGGGGTTACGGTGAATAAGCTAAATTCCCAATAAGTCGGCGTGTTCCTTTAAGCATTGGTGGGGAAATATTTGAAGTGCCAGATCGTTTCCACTTCTCTTTGGTGAGATATTTTGTTTTAAGGTTTCTAGGTATCTTGAGATAATATTGAGCATTAGGTTAGGACTAGTCTCACATCGCCAGACCTTCCTCCACAGCGCTGAGGAGGAAGGTCTGGCTAGTCCACACAGCATTCTGGGATGGGAGAAAAACCTGCTCTGGTTTATTGGCATTTCTTTAAACCAATCACAATCATATTGGCAATCCTGGGTTGTGGATATAGACTAGGTTAGGACAGTCTTCCCCAAACTTAGGGACCCAAAATGGATTGCTGACCTGTTTTTATCGGGTCGCCAATTGGCAGAGTAAAAAATGCATAACAATGCAATGATACGTGAATTCATTTTCCTAATTAAAATGGAAGAGTGCTGGTTTGCGCTTTGCTGGTCAGTTTACGCTGTGTACAAAAGGAAGAATACTTGCTGTTCAGTTGTGGATTCATCGTTCTGGACTTATTGTGCAAAGTCTCTGAAAAGAGAGTGCAGTTCCAGGCTTCTGGAAGGCCTACGATCACACACAGGTCCTCTTTGGAAAGGCCCAGATGTTAGCTTTTCATGCTAAACAATCAGAACAACACTGGCTTGAAGCGATGCAGATCCAACGTGGTCGTCTTCAGGTGAGTCCTGTGTGATTCACATTTCACCATCGTTGTTGAAGCTTTCTTTTAAGATTATTTTTTGGGGCACTTTAGGCCTTTATTTCCACAGGACAGATGAATACATGAAATTGGAGAGAGAAGCGATCGACAAGCATCAGCGGAGTAGAACACACGGCTGCTGCGTCGAGGAGCAAAACCTCTATATATATATATATGTGCGCCCGCTCTACCAAGTGGGCAAACCCGGCCACACATCGTTCTTGAATATTTCAAAGAATATCACAGTGTCAGAGAAAAGAAGAAAGAAGGTTTAATTTGATTTCTAGTGTAACCTTTTACACTCCTTTTCTCTAATACATGCGTCTTACAAAACAACCTACATATAGTTTTCCCAAAAAAGCCACTGAGAGGGCACTGAATCATCTTTAATAACTGTACAGTTATGCATGGACATCTCTTGTTGCCTGCACTGGTGGACTGAACTCATTGGCGGTAACATACTGCTCCAACACACAGGCAACATGACAGCATGAGGAAGAGTCGGTCCGTCATCCGGTGAGGTTTAAAGATGGCTGTGTGCTCCAGTGCTTTTTGGAAAGTGTGCCTTTTGTCAGGGATGGAGAAGAGCATAGATGTACAACAACATACAGTCATACATATCATCTGGAATTTACACATCCATAACAATAATGATACTAGGATCAAGAATCAGAGCCAGAATTATACAGTATAGCAATAATAATAATAATAACAATTATTGATAATGTCTAAAAACTACACTCACGTTTTCACCTTTTCTTTCTCTCAAAAAAAAACAACAACATATATTTATATTTATATACTGGAAGTCTTTTTTCTTTCCGGTTTTCTGACTAAATAGGTAACTTAAATATTTACAATGATTATTTTACAACCATTGGCCCAGCCCACTGAAGATAAAATGTTCCTTTTAGTTTTGTTGAGAATAAAAAGCACGCAGAGGAAGGGGGGATAAGGGAAGGATGGTCCCGGTGGAAGGTGAGGTAGGGAGGGAGCACAGGATGGATGATAGGGGGGAAACAGGGTTTCCTGCAGCACTCAACGCTCCACAGGGCTCCAGGTTGCTCCCCCCCTGCCGAGCTGCAGGGGTGCACGGGGTCGCCCATCCCTTCTTACAGGCAGGACGTACTGCCCCGTGCTCCTCAGGCCCCCAGAATGTGCGCCGGGCTTTGAAGCCAATTTGACATAGCAGGCAAACGCTGGAATTGCAACTTCTGTGTCGACACGGGATGTCATGGAGCCCCCCCCCCATGGACTTACACGGAGACAGAGACATTTGTAAATCAGTGGAGAGATTTTTTTGGAGCGAGTCAACCCCTGTCAAAGGACTCGTTTCACTAGAAGAATTTGATCCATTCGGCCCCGATTACATTTGGGAAATCCACACGATTAAATCATTTAATCGCCATTCAAATTAGCGCTAAACCGAAAGTAGCCGGCTCGGCCAGTAGAGGTCTGCAGTGCGCCTGCTCTGTGGGCCGCACACTGAGGACCATCCGGGTCCTTTTAGACCCGGGAGGGGAACTTTTTTGGCTTCATGCTCCACTGAGCAACTCTCATAGGAATGAACGGGGCCCCGCCTCGAACGCTGTATCCAGTTTTATTTTATTTTTGTTGTTGATACATCCATGGTGTTCCCGGGACATCTCAGTTTGTGTCACTGTTTGGTTCCCCCCCCACCCCCACCCTCCCTACATCACCAGCAGCTGTCCCAGCACCATCCTGAAGTGCTGCGTGCAGCCCAGCCAGCTCCCTGACCCTCTCAGTCATGTCCCGGGCCGCGCCGGGGGAGGGGTACTGCAGCGCTGCCGTCTTGGTGCTGATCACGATGTCTTTGAGTTTCTCGCAGAGCGCGTTGCTGCTCTGCGCCACGCGGCCCCGTACCTCCGGCGACTTGGCCTGGCGCGACAGCGTGTCTCCGATGAACACCAGCTTGTGCGCGCTGAGGATGACGAACTTGCTGTGAGCCACAAAGATCTTGGGCGGCTGGTTGGAGCTGACAGCGGTGAAGAAGGCGTCGATGGCGTTGGTCACCGTGGTGACGTTCTGCTCGCACTGCTCCTGGTAGAAGAGGAGCAGCTGGCGGTCTCCGTGGCACAGCTTAGAGGAGGCGGGGCCTCCGGAGCCGTTGGGGGCATGCTGGTTGGCCACGGGGACCCAGCCCGTCATGTCGTTGTTGATTGGCCGGCTGACTTCCTGCTCCAGCCGCTCAAACTGTTTGATCTGGAAGGAGAGGAGGAAGAAAGAGACAGTTAATAATAATTAAAAAAATTAAAAACAGTACTTTGGATTCTGTATGAAATATAAATAGTACAACAAAGTGCATATCTTAACAGTTGGAAAAAGTAAACGGGCAATAATGTCAACAAGTCAGAATATTGCCATATTCACCATATGAATTGATGGTAAAAATAATACCCGTATAATCGTGAATGCCATGATGTGGCAGTGGCACACCCCTAATGTGCATCTGTCACAATTTCTTGCCATTTAAAGAGCAGTGGTTCCCAAACATGTGACAGAACCCTAAACTGACACAAATCAGACTACAGAACCCAATCTGCTAAGACCCCTGGTCCATCCCAACTCATTATTCCTGCAAACAACCATACCTTACAACAGGAGACATCTTTTAAATATAAAATGCACTTTAAAATGCCATTTTATCTTGCCACCTCCTCTTGTGTGCAGTTATTTTATTTACTTATCGATTAATTCAAATGGTATGCCCTGAATGTATGTGATGTCTTGGTTTGTATCGTTAAAACTCTCTTCACTGATTGAAGAGTTCTCCAGATCGTGTTGTATGTTACCACACACAATGACAATAAAGGCTAAACACTTCCTTCTGTGCAGGTGCTTTTGGAAAATATCACAGACTTTATTTTAACGTTTCGGTCCCTCTGGACTCTCTGGACCCTCTGGACCGTCTGGGACCTTCGTCAACTGTACTTGATACTAGGTCCATGGGGACCCAAACATTAGTTTTTTTTAATAAATGGTGATGCTTCCAAGATGTTTTATTACAGAGAGTGTACGAAACCCATGACCAAAATAGTCTGTCATTGTGTCATTTATGGATGGAATTATGTTGGTCAAAAAATGATTCCCCTTGTTGCTGGGGACCCCCGTCACACACTTTGGGACCCACTGTTAAAGACTACACAGTAAAATGAATGAATTGCAGATTGTGGTGTAGACCTGCTCTGTATGAAAAGTATCATTAGATAACTTCTGTATATATATATATATAGATATAAAATCTTGACTTGACAGACAGGTACCTGTTGATGTTCCAGTTGTGTCTTGTGTCTGTTGATGTTGCCCTTCTCCAGTAGCTGTTTTTGGTTCTTCTCAAACTCTTCTTTTCCCTGACGGATCAGCACACAGTCACGGTTGTTACACACTCGTACACACACGTCTATTTAAATTGCTCATATTATGCTCATTTTCAGGTTCATCATTTTATTTAGAGGTTATATCAGAATAGGTTTATTCACACACACACACACACACACACACACACACACACACACACACACACACACACACACACACACACACACACACACACACACACACACACACACACACACACACTTCCTTGGTCATATGCAGGCTCATTAGAATTCATCGTTCGTTCATTCTCTCCACAGCTTGGGACTACCTTATCTAAGGTGCGCCATATTTTTCTTACAAACCAATCAAAGCAGACTGGCCTTTTCAGTAAGAGGGCTTAAAGAGAAATGCCGCCCCTCCCTAAAAACAAAAAAATACTGCCCTAGTATGTTATAGTGTTTGTTTAAGCAGCAATTAACAAAGTACAAGAGCACCACGTAAGGAGGTACATGTAAGGGTCAAGAAAACACAGGACTAGGGTTGACCGAATAAGAACGAAAATTTCGGCGCATCATTTTGGAGCCTGACTTTTTTTTTTTAGAAGCATCGCTGCGCGGGATGCCACGTTACCGTTAGCTAGCAGCTGGATTAAACACTACGGTTAAAATGCTGACAGCTAACGTTAAACAGTGTAAAGTGTGACTGTATTTCCCTGGAGAGGATTCCAACAGCGGGACGTAACGGGCTGACTGCAGCTGCAGCAAAAACAACACAGACGGTGTCACTTGAAACTCACCTCACCAGCCTCGTGCTGCATTCAAAGTTATTGTAAAATACCCTTTTTCCATCTAGTGGTTGTTTTTGTCATTTACCAGCAATTTACTGGTGAAATAAGTAAGTAATTACTATAAATAAGTTATTGTTATTACATTTTTAATACATCATTTCATTTTGAGCATATTAAGTCTGCTCTGCACACTGCCCTTTGTACCCCGCCTTCATCTGGGTGCCTTTATACCTACATGTAAACTACCCTGGACTGGACTGTTTGACTCCCGTACCGGCTATATTAGCCATCTGTCCATTTTGCTAGCTTGCCTGTACGGTCACTACACCACGCGGTCTTTTTGTCTGTAGGGACAGTTTTCAACTTTAACTTAAACTCTTCTTCAAGTCTTTTACTAGTGTCTATGTATAGTTAAGTAATGATTATTCTATTTTTGATATATTGTGTTGCCTGTTGTACTTGAATAGATTTAGAATTTGCACTGACGCTCTCTTGCACCATGATACCATTGCATCTTTCTGCATTTTTTCCACACCGGTACATAAAAACATGCTACAATCAAACTTTACTGTAAGGGCACACTATTGATATCTTTCTTTGTATTTATGTAGTATGTGTGTGTGGATGTCATATGTCATATGTCTGTGTGCCTATGTGTATGTATGTGTATGTATGTGTATAAGCTATTGGACACCTTAATTTCCTTTGGGATAAATAAAGTCTCTATCTATCTATCTATCTATCTATCTATCTATCTATCTATCTATCTATCTATCTATCTATCTATCTATCTATCTGTCTATCTATCTATCTATCTATCTATCTATCCTTAGCAATAAACAAGCCGTTCGTAAATGTTGCCAACTGTCGTTTTGTGCTCCTTTGATCTTTTTTAAATACATATTTCTTATCGGTTCAGGCACCGTTTAGGCACCGGCACCGTTTTAAAAGTATCGTTTTAGCACCGGTATTGGAAAAAACCCAAACGATACCGAACCCTACTCAGGACGGATGTGTGACCAGTCTGACTCTGGATCAGATTTGTTGCAGAGCGTCACTGGAGTCACACAGCCGAGCTAACGTGAGTTTATGTTTAAACCATGATAAGAGTGTCCTGACTGAAACTGTAGGATTAGTAAGTCAGTGACATGAAACTTCTATCATAATACAGCAACAGATATAAAGAAAAGTGTGTGTGTGTGTGTGTGTGTGTACCTGCAGATGTACATAGTCGTAGTCCTCCATCCAGCCTTCCTCTGTGCTCCCATACGGCCTGTCTACGCCTTCCTCTTCCTCTGCAGCTGTAAACTTTGGCGGAGAGGGGAGGGGCCGTGACTGAATGTGAACCCTCTCCCCTCCCTGATAGCTCCCACTTCCTGATCCTGTCACATGACCGCTGACATCCCCCGGGATCGGAGGAAGGGGCAGCTGCTGCTGCTGCCGGGTCCGTTTGAAGAGCAGCGAGGCGTTGCCGTGGAGGAAGGAGGCGAGCTGCTTGGCGTCGTCGGGGATGCCGCGCGCCGTCATGATCAGCCGGTCCAAGTCGTCCCCTCCCGCCGGCGGCGCCGTGAGCGCGGCGTGCGACCAGGAAACGGCGTCTAAACCCTGACTGTTTAGAATCAAAGTCTGGAAGACCTCCTCCATCTTGCCCACCTGGCGGCCTAGCTTGGCCTGCAGGGAGCGGTCTGTGGCCTGGGCCGAGTTGGCCACAGCGCCCCGCGCAAATTCCAGGAAGTCCCGAACAGTGGAGCGCACCCGGTCAGCCGCTTGATGAATGGCCGGGAGGTTCCCTTCCAGGTGAGCAGGGCTTCTCCAGTTACCTGTGATGAAGGACATCATGAGGGACACGCTGGACTCAACGGCTTGCTGGAGGCGAGACAGACGCTCCATGGCCTGCTCCAAGTCCAGGACCAGGGGCTTCCCCGGCGCAGGAAGGGTGGAGGAGGAGGAGGAGGTGGTGTCGCGGACAGGGACCATGTCTAAGGAGGAAGCCGAGTGGTTGCTCCGGGTGCTTCCTGTGCTTGAGGCAGACAGACGCTTGAAGGACAAGGTGAGGTCCTCGCTGGTGGACTGGGCGTCCCGCACAACCTGAAAGACACGGATCAGCACTGAAATGGCGTGGAGACTCTCTGGATTAACGCAGGATGAAAGTAGGAGATGAAGCTCACCCTGTGGTCCTGCTCTACGCCCTGCTACGCCCTGCACTGCTACATCTATTATTTCTAGTCATAGTTCTTTTATCTTTATTGTTACTATAAGTGCCACGGTGCCTCATGTCAACTGCTATAATTATTACGAATAAAATTTCTGTATATCTGTATCTCTGTATATATGTATCAGTGTCTCTGTATGTATCTGTGCTTTTATGTGATGTTGTCTTTTATTGTCTTTTTACCCTATCACCAGTTCATTTCATTTCATCAATTGTAATTTTTTTCTGTCCTTTAAAGCTGTCCCAACTTATGTTGTCACTATTACAATGACTTTGTGTATTGATTTGTAGGTTTCTTCTGTCAAAGCAGGCCAGTGTCACTTATTGTTTTGTTTTCACAAATAGGCTGATTTATATTTGCTAATAATATATTGGATTCATGTTAAGAAATTCTTTTTTTAAACTTTCAAAAAAATAAAACATTAATTTGGTAACTCTGGTTCAGTGGGAAAGACTGTGGGATTGTCTCTTTAAGTGACCTACCTGGGGTGGGACATCGTAGATGTAGTGGTCCCCCCTGTCTCCTCCTTTCTCCTCTCGCTCCCGGGGGAAGTCGTAGACGTCGTGGGCGGGGGGGTGCCCCCCGGTCCGCAGGCTGGCTGGGATGTCGTAGATCTCCTGGGGGGCCTGGCTGACTCCGCCCCTGTTGCCGCGGTAATGCTTGTCAGTCAGGATGGGGGGAGGCACGTCATACACGTCCTCGGGGATGGGCGGCTCGTCGTCGTCGTCATTGAGGCCCGCCGGGACAGGGGCCGGCTTGAGTTTGGCAAAGTGGGGCGGCACGTCGTAGGTCTCCTCTCTGATTGGCTGAGCATCAGGGACGTCTTTACTGACAGATGGCGGGAAGTCGTAGACCTGAAGAGAGAGAGAGAGAGAGGGAGAGAAATGATCAAATATTATATGAAATATTAAAGTAACTCAACTCAACTTTATTTATATAG
>CM046794.1:2372500-2457500 GCA_025617405.1 Perca schrenkii
AATGTCAATATCTCATCTCCATCGTCAAGAAACAGGGAAAAAGGTCATTTCCGTTTCATCGTGAGATCAACTCTTCCCTCCTAATTCTAATCATTCATTCCTCATTCAGGAAAGGTCACAACCAGTGGATTCCCGTCCGGCTTTACTGACGACTTCAGCCTCGCTGAACTCCAACACGTGGATTTGTGCGTGGGAACCAGAGCCAAGCTGGGGGCGAGCAGCCAAACGGAGGGGTTTTCATGCAGGTTTGTTAATACGGCCTAATGCAAGAGAATGATTATTTTTTTCGTATTTAACGTATGAATACAACACTTTCATGAGAGAGGGTTAAAAAGTATTTAGTTTGATCCACTGGTTCCCCTGGCAAGGTTATGTTGACCACACTGCTCCAAGAGGTCACTGATACGGTCCTGTAGACACATCACCTACCACACAACCCAACCTTAAAACCTGGACACTATATGTTGCAGTTATGTTGGAGTGAGTGAAAACTAAGTTTGCACAGAACTTTAAACAGGTAGCTAAAAGTAATGAATACAGTAAATGATAGAAATAAATAGTTCAAAGTAATGGATAGATGGTAGAAATAAATAGCTTAAAGTAACGGATAAATGGTTGAAACATGTAGCTACACAAGTTGTAGTTTGATTGCTGACCGGACCAACCTAAATATGGACCATTCAGTTGTATGAAAAAATAAACAATATTCACTGTTTATATAATTAGTCACATTTAGAAAGTACAATGGGGATCGATGAAGGGGTACGTGAGTTCATCAGACAGGGCTGTGGGAGTTTTTTTTTTTAAGATTATTTTTTTGGGCATTTTTAGGCCTTTATTGACAGGACAGCTTAAGAAATGAAAGGGGAGAGAGAGGGGGGGGAATGACATGAGCTATCCAGGCGCCCCTACTGAGTTAAGTTTGAGTAATTTCGGAAAACATCCGTCTTACAGATCGGTTCCCTGCTCTTAGCTTCTTCCCAGGGATGCTCTTCCCTTGTCAACATTACTCCATGCTGATCCTCACCCTCCTTTCACAGTTGTTAAGGCATGCACCTACATGCATTATGTAGCATTGGAATTGGAACTGACTGTGACTGTCACGTTGATTCTCTGACAAGCCCAGTACACAGACAGGACTGAATGACAGCCAGCACACAGCTGCACCAAGTCCCTGTTCATCCCTGTTTCTTATGTGTCATCACAGAACTCTGGCCCGGGGGGCGGCTGTATACTTTCACATTTACTGACCTACATATCCACCAACGAAAATGCTCCGTGTCGTGTTCTCAGAATAAATCAGTGGCCTCGTAAAAGCTGCAGCTACTCTGACCTACCAACAATAAAACGCCTTCGCACACATTTATTTACGAGGACTCAGTGAGGGAGAATTCCTCTACATGCAAATAGGCACACACACACAAATACACAGACACACACACACACACACACACACACACACACACACACACACACACACACACACACACACAGACGCACACATACAAACATACACACACACACACATACACACACACAGACGCACACATACAAACACACACACACACACACACACACACACACACACACACACACACACACACACACACACACACACACACACACACACACAAACACACAAACACACACACACACACACACTAGACAGAGTATGTGGCACTAGCTGGGATGTTCATTCTTTTGTTCCATTTGTATGATTACGTCAAGCAGAAGTCATTGTTCAAGAGATGACCTTTGCTCCGAGCAATGTCCCTCCCTCCTTCCCAGCAGCACCCCCCCTCTCTCCCTCTCTTCCTCTCCCTCTCTTTCTTTCTCTTTCTCTGCTTTAAGCCGACGAGAAAAGGACAGTCGACGAGAAACCAGGGCGTAGGCTTCTGGTCTACTAAACAAAAAGCAGGGAGAAATCCCTGTGCGTAGTATCTGAGGGTAAACACAGCACATTCTCACAGGAAGCCCGGTCTTCCAGCTTCAAAACGACCGCTGTAACTACACAGCGAAAAATAGATTTTCTATACATGCAGCTGCAGTGGGAAAACATAAATTGTCAGAGCACAGATGTGGAGTTGAAAGAGAAAATGGGGTATAAATAGAGAGAGGCCTAATTACAGTCGGATGGTTGGGTGGTGTGTCTCAACTGGTGGACATGCTGCTTCAGATCCTCATCTCTACTCCCTGCCTGGTATCAGTGGACAGAGGCCGAACGCACTCAGCTACATACTGGATGTATACCGTCAAACGATTGAAGAAATGATTGTGTTCTTCACCAATCAGGACGTATTTTTGCTGTTCAACGTGCTGATAGTGAAGACTTAAATACATAAACATCAATATGAGGACACAAGTACAAAAATGACCTTACACACAGCCATGTGTACATGTGTAGATATAGCCTCTGCATGAATGAATACATAACATCCGCCTGTGTGTACAATTAGAATGTGCAGTGGAAGCTACCGTACGCACAAATGATGTAAACAAACATACAGCCATGTATGGAGTGGTTATATGCACACGTATACTGTATCATGCACACATTTGCGTTACAATCTCTCGATGCTGCACAAACAAAATGTAATTCACCTCCATTGGATGGAGACAGACATCTCCGAGACGGATATAGGTAGGTAGGTAGGTGAGACACATGCAGTATGTTTATGGGTAAACAGCATTTTAAATGTGATTTGTTTATTGTCTGAAGCAACCAGAACGGTTACAAGGTTACTGCAACATATATTTAAACTCCCTGTAACTCCTGGTGAAGTGTGACACTGCTGCTCGGGATCCCAAAGACAGAGACAAAGACGTGAAAAAAATAAAAAAAGGCTGGAGCCACAGCCTTTGAATGCCATGCCAGCTATGTGGCCACACACACACACACACACACACACACACACACACACAGAGGCACCAAGCGGCAGTGCAGGGGTCTTAACAGATTAGTGTGTGTGTGTGTGTGTGTGTGTGTGTGGGGGGGCGGCGGCATGTCTCCAAGAAAGAACCAACACACTCTACCCCCACTGAACTGAACTGGATTCCAACACCACATGGCATGACTGGTGTGTGTGTGTGTGTTCTCAGACTGGCTGTCTGGCAAAATCCAGATGGACTGACTCACCTCGAGATTACAGGACAGAACTGGTGATGAAATAAATATTGATTCATTAGGATGTCATTATATTGGTATTATATAACATCTTGCTCTCGTTGAACGCTCTGTGTTGCTCATTCCCACTCACAAAAACATCCACATTCACAAAGGTATTAAAAAGCGAGTGAGGAGATGTTAAAATGTCCCATTCAACAACCACCCTACACCAGACTCGATTGTCGTTTTGGTGGCTTTATCCATCTCCCTCTCAAGAATCTTGAAATCCTGTTTGAATGGGCATTCCAGACACTTTCTTCCAATCTTTGGGTCGCCTGGTCTCCTTGTGTAATAATGCTTGTATAAGCTCAACCCTGTTATGTTATCAAGTTATAGACATCATTGTTTTTAGGATAACTTGGGCTATTAGGATATGTATGCTGCAATAATATATTTATTTCTCATAGGTCAGGAGATATTGAATATGACATAAAAGGTATATTTTGATGTTGAATACGACGTGTAAAATGACCATAACGTGAAGGATTACAATGTAAAGCGTTGTTCAAATGTTGTAAATATTTCTTTAACGCAGTTCAGTCGCGGTAGAAATGATACAGAAAAATATGTACAATAGACGTTTTTATACATTTATATTTGACAAAATATATCTTCATATCTGCCCAGCCCTACTTCAGTCATGTGTGTGTGTGTGTGTGTGTGTGTGTGTGTGTGTGTGTGCGTGTGAGCAGTCATCTCTACAGATATGTGTGGGAGTGTGCCAGACAGGTGTGTTAACTTCATTAGTCTCCAGTTAATCTCTCAGTATGTGGTGCAGCCTCACAAACTGGCAGTTAACACACACACACACACACACACACACACACACACATATATAATCAGATTAATAATCACAAGTGATTGTTTTCATGCAATAAAATGGAAACTGACTTATTAACGGTTTGTTTAACAAATTCCACTTTGTCAGCATTTTAGACCCTGAGCTTAAAATAAGTGTGTGTGTGTGTGTGTGTGTGTGTGTTAAGATGGGATAAACCGTGACACGTGGCTGCTGACACACCCCTGCTAGCACATCCATGCCTTTGATGACAGCTGTGTCAGCTGACACTACTGCCTGACCTCCTGACACACACACACACACACACACACACACACACACACACACACACACACACACACACACACACACACACACACACACACACACACACACTAAGTGAGACGTTGGCAATGGACATATTTCGGGTGAGAACCCAGATTCTGTACCCAGCCCTGATTATCTTTAGCATCCATTAAAGGGCAGTTTTAGTATTTTTCAACCTGGACCCTATTTTCCCATGCATCGATGTCTAAGTGACTAATGAATAAATAAAGTAACTAAAAAATCGTTGAAATTGTTCCAGTATTGAGTGAGAATACTGTAACCGGAAAATAGGGTCCATGTTTAAAAATACCTAAACTGCCCTTTAAGCATATGTTTAAATATTAATACATTTCTTAACTTTAAGGACTTTTTTATTATCTTATCCTGACCTTTTTCCAATAACCAAGACTGAGCGGAGAGTGGGCGGTGTCCGAAAGGGTTACCATCTCCCCCAAAATACAAACACCTCATATCATAGCAAAGCTCCATACTTAGGTAACGTAATGACTGAGCAAACTCAATACGCTGATGAAGACTGTGAGGAGGTTTAAAGCTCCGGAAAACAATAACACAGTAAGTGGACCTTGAGTTAATCTTTTTCTTTTTCAAACTGTGACTTCCAAGGTCATTAACGCTAGTTAATAATATTGTCAATTCATGCACACACACACACACACACACAAACACACACACGCGTACACGTGTAACTGGCGGGAACAAATTCCTAATCCATGTGTGAATCAAAAAAACTAATTCAGACTCTGGAGAGATCAGGTCAAAAACAAAATGTCCCCGAGCTCTCTGTGTTCAACCAAAACGAAACAAGGAAATCTTCTTTTCACAGTTTGGGATTCCCCTCACATTGCTCGTGTTAGCACCTCTGTTGGTCTGTTGACAGTCGTGTGCCTCTGATATTTGCTGTCTGCCTCGGCAGTCTTACAAAGGGGCCATTTGGTGTGTGAAGCCGAGCCGGAGCCTTCGTCAGCAGCTGAGACTCTGCCTCTCTGCTCACTTCCTCCATCTTTCTCTCTCCATACTGAAACAAACACTGCAGTTTTCAGCACTCTTCAATTACTGCTCATCTGTGTGGATGAAAGACAGAAAGAGAGAAAGTGTGTGTGTATGTGTGTGTGTGTGTGTGTGTGTGTGTGTCTCTTGCCTCAGGAGGAATTCCTTATCTCGTAATGGCTAACTGGCAGGGTTGAAGTGTGTGTCTTTTTAGTTGGGTGTGTTTGTACGGCGAGGGAGGCGAGGGGAGGTAAGTGAGTATAAGAGCAACTCCTTACAATGAAGGGCATCGGCAAGGTAAATACATGTAGAGCATGTGACGCACGCACACATGCACATGCAAGCACACACTTTGCTCTTGCACTGACAACAGAAGGTCTAGTACAGCTGTTAACTGTGATTATTCAATTCCTAACTACTAATGGCCAATACTCATCACTAACGGCTGCAGGGAGCCAGTGATCACACACACACACACACAGACGCACACATACAAACGTGAAGGTCTTTTGTTCCCGCAGCGGTTAGATATTTTAACCAACACTGTTAACCGTTGGATATTATTCTTGTCTTCTGTAGTATTTGTTTTTTACATTCAGGTATTGTGAAATTGAATTTTTCTTAAAATTGTGTCTCTTTACTAGGGTCTATTAGTCTACTAATCCAGAATTATTTATTTTATTTATTTATTTATTTGTCTGCTAATTGTGTATTGTGTTTGATTGCTGTATGGTTGGTGGCAAATCAGTTTCCCTATCGGGATTAATAAAGTTTTTCAATTCAATTCAATTCAATTGACAGTGTTACTGTAGGTGTATCCTCTCTCTCTGTCAGTGTGTAATAGACCAGCTGTGGACAGCTGTTGTCTCACTGTAAAGGCCAATTTATGCTTCTGCGTTAAATCGACGCCGCGGGTACGTACGTAGGTACGTGGAGATACCGACCCTATGCCGTAGCCTGACGTGCACTTCTCAAGAAATGTAACTACACGTCGCGGTGATGCAGACCACAACAACTGTGACTGGTGCGTTTGGCCGTGGTAGCGTTGCATTTCCCCCCCGACTCATCTCGTTGGTTCTCCTTCTCCATCAACAACATGAGATCAAGGAGAGGGTTAACTTCTCCTGCTCCACATCTCCCACAGTGGTCAGAAAGAACAGGGGAGACACTTTGGTTCTCTCACTAGGACTCTAGAGTCGCTACTCGCTCCGAAGATAATCACCGGCACTCTCTCACTCGCTCTACCACACACTCCATACACACACACACAAACACACACACACACACACACGCCGACCCTGCCATTCTCTTAAAGAGATACGCTAGAATGATGCAGACACCAACGCTCAAGTATAAACCTCAGGCCATTTACATAGGCTACGGAGAAAGCATAAATCTGTCTAGTGACGCTGCATAGGTAAACATAAGATAAGAGAAGAGAAGATAAGCCTTTATTGTCTCCTATAGGAGAAATTCATCTTGGGCATTCGATAGAAACAAAATGGCGACACATTGCGCAAAAACACACAATAAACATACAGTTAACCTACATAGAAACATAATCATACATTATCTCATCTAATGCTTCAATGAACATCTAATAAACCTCACACAGTACCCCCCCACCCCCACCTTTCCTCACAATAACAGAACAGAAGAGGACCCACAACACATCCTCCCCCTCATATTGCACTTCATTTTGATAATGATTGCACATTTCCCGTTAAAGTTGCAGTAGGTAAGACTTATAAAACTAACTTTCTGTCATTTTTGCTGAAACTAACTAACCCTATGCAGAGTATGTTCCATATATATGGAACATACTCTGCATAGGGATTAGTATATATATATATATATATGTACTGTATGTATATATATATATATATATATATATATACATACAGTACAGGCCAAAAGTTTGGACACACTTTCTCATTCAATATGTTTCCTTTTTATTTTCATGACTATTTACATTGTAGATTCTCACTGAAGGCATCAAAACTATGAATGAACACATATGGAATTATGTACTTAACAAAAAAGTGTGAAATAACTGAAAACATGTCTTATATTTTAGATTCTTCAAAGTAGCCACCCTTTGCTAATTAACCCTGACAAGGCACACCTGTGAAGGTAAAACCATTTCAGGTGACTACCTCATGAAGCTCATTGAGAGAACACCAAGGGTTTGCAGAGTTATCAAAAAAAGCAAAGGGTGGCTCCTTTGAAGAATCTAAAATATAAGACATGTTTTCAGTTATTTCACTTTTTTGTTAAGTACATAATTCCATATGTATTCATTCATAGTTTTGATGCCTTCAGTAAGAAACACATTGAATGAGAAGGTGTGTCCAAACTTTTGGCCTGTACTGTATATATATATATATATATATATATATATATATTATTGCACCAGTACCCTATCAGGCATTGTACCACAAAGTACCACAAATATTATTTAGTAGTATTAGTCACACATACATCACTGCAGCCAATACACACACACATCTTATCTTTTATTATTCATTAATTTGACTGAGTTGAAGTGGCACAAATGAGAATTTATAAGCTGTTAAGCTTGCGGTTTGGTAACTTGTACCTTCTGCCTGACGGCATCAGCTCATACTCACTATACAGGACGTGATTTGGTGATATACTAACCTCTGGGACAGCGCTCACTCTCTCCCTGGTGAATATAGACCCAGGGTAAGTCACTGTAAGTCACATGTCCACTAACCCCCTTCAGAGGTAATTAGGATGAACACCCAGAGTGGTGCGTTAGTAGTGGCTGCTACAGGCTGCACTATTCATTACAACCTAAAATATGAACTTTTGGAAGAAACAAAACGGTGTACAAATGAGTCCTCTATTCCCAAGTGATCTCAGGCAGGAGTGACGCTGAAACTAGAGAACCTAGTTGTCAGGGCGACAATGAATCACCAGATTCTACAGGCTTTTCCTCCACGGAGCATGATCTCAGGAGACATCATGGCATTACGTCATGGAATATCCTATATGGGCTATAAATGGAAATGTTGGTGTAAGGGTGGGGCTAGAAGATATTGGTAGCAGCAAATTGTTCTTTCTGTGGCATGTGTACTACAACAATACTTTGCCTTAATCATTCCTGTGACGGCCCCTGCTAGCTGTGGGTCTACTTGTTCTAACCCTGTGTAACTGTGTTCAAGCTATCTGCTGATGGAGCCTGAGTTGGAGCTTCCTGGACTTTGGCCCTTCTTTGCTCTCGCTACTCTGCCAACACCATAAGCCCTGTTTCTATTTTGTTTATTCTATTGATCATTTTCTTATTAAATCACCCTACACACATTTTACAAACATCCACATTAATACTAGTGATGCTACTGATTTCCACACCTCACAATTGTATTTAGTTAAACCTTATACATACACTTTTGGTAATACATACTTCAAATTATTGGCATCTTGTGTATCTTCCCAGTTTTGTCATGGCCTAGAGCCAGGTTCATGACAAAGTGGGGGCTTGTTTGGCTTTTGATCCCATTTGTGCTGTGTAACTTAATTGTAACATTCCCAGATTGGTTCGAATTGCAGCTTCCAGGACTGTTGTAAAAAGTTGCGAATGTTGCTGCGTTTAGATCATTTCTGCATGAAAAATAACTTTAGCGACTAATCGATTATCAAAATACTTCATCAAAATATAGGCGATTATTTTCCTGTCAATCGAGTTATCGGGGGTTAACAGTTACAAATTTCTAATTAGAAATGAGTCAAGTTATTGGTTGCATTTGAAGCAGGACATTTTTCATCCAATCACAGTAATGATGCTACCAAATAAATCAAGACAACGCACAGACAGTTTAGTGATATCCCTGCAGTCGTGGTCTTGACAGGTCTTGAAATAATATCCCAAGTCCTCTTCATCCGAGACGAGACCGAGTAAATATGCGATCAACTCCGAGACGAGACCTTCAAAAAGTGGTCTTGAGACTGGCCTTGAGTACTACAACACTGACCGTGATATAGAAAGGTAGCTACAGTGTAGCCCTTTTCAGGAACATGTAACAATGTTGGCTTTATCAAGCTGTTGAATTTAGAACTGCAACAAATAATCAACTGATTGAGAAGTTGACTGACAGGAAAATAATCGCCTATATTTTGATAAACTATTTTGATAATCAACTATTTTTCATGCAGAAATGGCAGAAAATGCTGTTTTTGGCCTCTCAAATATGGAGATGTCCTGCTTTTCTCTGTTTTGGGCAAAACAAGACATTTAAAGACATTACCTTGGACTACGAGAGAAACTAGGAATAATGACCATTGTGACATTTACTTCTTCTCCTGTGAACCTCCACGTACATTTTTCTCATCAGTTTCATCAGATTAGAATTAGAATTAGCATGCCTTTATTGTCATTGCATGTTCACATACAATGAAATATTCCTGTCTCTTATAAAAGAAAAACTGTTCCCATTCACACATTACGATACAAAAATAGCTGTTAAAAGAGGTAAAAACATGATCACACACAATAACTTGCTGGTGCACAAGTAAAGAGTGATCTTGTTTCATTCCTATTTGTCATTCTGTTTCCCATCTTGAGCATTTTGAGAATTTTCTTTTTTTTTCTTCATCCGTGCAGTTGGCATGACTGGAATTTAGCAGGAAGACATTGTCTGAGTTTATTACTTTATCATCAAAAAGGGAAATTAAAAAAATTCCTTACAAACTAGAAAATGAATTGTCCTCATTCTAGAGTCCTATAGTGGCATTTTAATGAAATGTATGTCTTCACACTCCACCTCCCAGTGTCCCGCTGGACTGAAACAACCTGGCGAGCTGTTCTTCTCGATAAGAAGGAAGAGACATGCTGGAGAGAGCAGAGAGACAGAAAAGGTAGAGAAGGAAGAGACAATACGGAGGACTAATGAAGGAAGAAACGCTGACAGAACAAACACTAGGCTCTGTGTGTGTGTGTGTGTGTGTGTGTGTGTGTGAGTTTGCATGCATGTGTGCGCGTTCGTGCGTGCGGAGGAGGACCAGTGAAATAATAGATTGTTAATAATTCAGCTCTGATCTTGTGGTTGAGTGAGTAAGCACTTTACTGCGCCAGCAGGTGACAGGCTGTGTGTGTGTGTGTGTGGATGATGATGGTGATGTTGGGTCCAGCTGCTCCCTTGTTTCTTAACACATGAACTCGTCCGTGTTCCTCTGTCTGTCTCAAACTGCTTCATAATAAATTCATATTCGGAACTGAACGCTTTATCATAAATTCATAATGTTATTGTGTCCACAGAGCTTCCCTCCAAACTGTATTTCTGTGGGAAACAATCTCTCCAACGGCATCACTGGACACTGAAGGTGGATGTGCGGCCTCCTAGACACTGTTGAAAAGACTTTTTTTTAGAACAGCTATATATGAATGTGGGAAGAGACGCTGGTTGAGCAACTGCAATTAGATCTTGTAATGTGCACAGCACCAATGATCTTTTATAGGACGGCATGGCATGGAAAGAGTTGTAATTTACCATGGTGACCCTCTGCCTTGAGGACACAGTCTAAGTACATACGACCACAGCGTGGCGCTCCACAGAACATCTTAGGATGCTTTCACACCTGAGCAGTCTGGTCCATTTTAAAGGAACCCTGGAGCGTTTGGTCAGATTGTGCAGTTGGTTTGGGGCGGTGTGAAAGCTCATTCAAACTCTAATGTGCACCAAACCACTGAACTCTGGTCAGCTTGGAAACGGGGGTCTCTGTTCTCTTCCAAGTGCTTTCTAGAGTTCTGTTCACTTTAGGTGAAAGCACGATCCGACCCAAATATAGGCAGTAAACTAAAAAACAGAGCATTTACCTCTCACACAATTCACAGCCGTATATATGATTTAAGGGATGATAACTTTCAGATCTATAAGCTATTGTGAGCACACATCACTGGTCGTTTGTCATCTGTCTCTCATCAGGGCCCGCGCTCTCCTTCGCTCGCTGTCTGTCAGCTGCTCACATTGTTTGCCTCCTTTTAAAATATTAGAAACACTAAAGCAGAACCAAACAACCCAAGCCGTTATAAATTTGCCCCCCAAAGTCTTGGTCTCGTCTCGGGGTGTCAACCCCCCAAAGGCTTGGTCTTGTCTTGGTCTCAATCCCTCAAAGTCTCAATCTCAACCCATCAAAGTCTTGGTCTTCTCTCGGTCTCAACCACCCAAAGTCTTGGTCTTGTCTCGGTGTCGATACACTCTGGTCTTGGTAATGACTTGGTCTTGGTTTAGGTGGTCTTGACACTGTAATATAAACTGTGCCACGTAAAACCTCCCTGAACCTCTCCACTGAGCCCCAGAACAGAAGGAGTCTCTCTGATCTCTAACTGCCTGGCAGATAGCCAATAACAGTCTGCAAACTTTATCACACAGCACAAAGAGCAACCTTGAGTTTTGGCTTTGACAGAAAATAGACGCATACCAGAAAGTAGTGACAATAGCAGGAAGTGTGTGTGCATGATACACAAACATCCACAACTCCAGCCAGGAACAATTAGACTACATGATCTATTCTCATCTGCTGCTTCAAGATGGGTCATTTAGAAACTGACTTCAGTAACATATTCTCTCTCCCCTTCATTCCTTTTCTTCCCGGTTTCCTTTCAGTTATTTGCATTTAGTGTCACATAAAGAATGACTTAAAATGATTCATTGATTATCAAAATAGTTAGTAGCCACTAATTTGATAGTTGACAACTTATTGATTAATCTTTGCAGCTCTATCAAAGAAAAAATGTCATGTTATGGAAGGAAAGAGCCAAATTCGTCAAAATTAAAATATGTCTTTGCCTGCGGTGTCTGTTATGTAATTATGTTTAGCAAGATAAAAATAGATATTGATTTGGTAAATTTGGATGATACTCAAAGACTGAGAAGCCTCTTATGTGAAACATAAATGAGTTATCTTGAGAAAGCCAAAAAGCTCTTTAGAGACAAAAAGCTCTTTACCGAGATGATTTGTAGATAGTTGTTTGCATATACAGTTTTGGTCTTTTTTCATATTTTTTGTTCATTTATTTTATTTTTGTCTTCTTTTTTCTGTTATTCCTGTATTTCTCCACATGATTTGTATATGCAAGACTGAAAGATGTCTGCTAAATAGGCTGGTGGTGTCTTGTAATCCCATATGGGATGGGCCAAATTGTTGGCATAATTCAGAAATAAAATCAAACTAACTAACTAACTCTATCCATCCAATAATGTTTCTCCACAGAATTACTTCACTTCCTTACCTTGCCCACTGCTGGGGCCTTGCTGGGGGGTCCTGGAGGGAGTCCACTTGATCGGTACAGATTCTGTGGACTGGGTTTGGGGCCGTGGGAGGGGGGCATCATGTAGATGGAGTCAGGGTTGGGCTGTGCGGGGCTGGGGCTGGAGTAGGCCGGATGCATGGGCGTGTACTGTGCCGAATGGAGGGGCTTGTTGGGATACCCGGAGGAGGAAGTAGCGCTGGCGGCCGACGACGGAGAGGGGGATGGTTGGGCGTAGGCGTTCAGAGGGGGGAGGGGTCGCTGGGAGGAGGGACAGGAAGTGGCTGGCTCTGGCGTGGAAGGCGTGGCCTGCTGCTGCTTGCTGTCGTACATGCCGACCAGAATCTTGAGGCGGTTGCCGGGGACGATGCCTTGGCGACCATGGAGCGAGCAGAGCCACCAGCCATCCAAACCCTGCGTGTCCCGCTCCAACACCGTCATGATGTCCCCCTTACGGAAGGACAGCTCGTCCGGGGACTCGGCCACATTGTCGTACAGCGCCTTGGCCAGCACGTTCTGCAGGAGAAGGACAGGTATACATTAGATACATAATGTACACTGTCGCCATGTATGATGAACGGATGGCCAGCAGCCGCAGCAGCTCACTGTTTACATGACTTACATCTTTAAAGTGATCTTAAATTAAAACCACAACAGCTAGAACCGTTCATTCTTTTGCAGCAGAAAGCTAAGGCTGTACACTCCTGATGACGTCATCACGTTACGTGACAAAACCGCAGGCGGGCCATTTCTATTGAAGATTAAACTTTAATAACACCTCTACAGTCTGCTCATAAAAAAATAAGCATATCTCAACAACAAAAAAGAATCTTTAAGATCAACATGCTTTGTGTGTTTATTTTATTTATGACACATTGTATTTATTATGGTTTATTGACTTGCATTACCTTTTAGCTTAGGTTGTACTGATTTTAGAGCTATGAAGTATTTGAAGATACTCCAGGATATAACATCACAAAGAGCAAAAATACCAATGTAGGACCGTTTCTATTGCAGAGTTCAAAGGGTTAAAAGTAGCCCTGATACAGCGTAGCGACAGGTGAACACGTGGCCCCCGAGGCCGGTTTGTAACATATCTGTACTGTGTGGAACAAGAAGAGCTCCAGCGGAAGACACAACAGCTCATTGTGTGCTCTATGTCTATTCAAAGTTTTCCCTACATTATAAGACTTAGGTGCAGAACCCAGGCTGTTCTGGGCATCCGTACCGTTAGATTGTGGTTACGGTTAAAAGAAACCAATGGATGTAAACTGTACTCTCCCATTTCCTAGTCACAGGTTTTGTTGTCTTAAAAGCAAGATGTAATACCGCCTCGCCACCATCAACAATTTATTTTTATTTTTTGCAGTTGTGAGCAGCTCTTCCTGCAGTACATGCTGGTTCAGTGGTGTCCATCAACCGCACACTCCAAAATGAAGCACATTTAGTATGCATGCTCGCTTTTTTAAGATACTTAGAATGAGTATGGAGTATGCATTTGGAGCCCAGCCGCTGTGTGTTGAGCCACGGGGAGTGTGTCTGTCCTTCCATGTGAAGAAAAGAGAAAACTCTAACATAATTAGAATGGCAGCTACAGCCATATCCTAATTCATTTTCATAAATAACACGCTGTTACGTGTGTTAGCATGCAGCCTGAGAGAGGGCAAAGTCCAAGGACACTGAACTGCTATCACTGCTTGATCTTGGGTAAAGTCTGAGCTCGACAAACCGACATAAAACCATAAATACGGTTCCTAGGGCTAATCGATATGAGTGTGATTCATATTCAAAAACTATCTGATCTGCAGTTTTCCAACATTTAGTGAACAGAATGGGGATCATATCGCACTGCATACATTATCATCATTCATTTACAACACAGCGACAGCAAACACACACACACACAGTACACACATACAGTACACTCATACAGTACACACATTCAGTACACACAGCAGCAGGAAGCTCAAGAAGTTTCAAAGCCATGATGGTATAATAGAAAATACAGTTCTAAATAAATCCCCCTCCCACACACACACACACACACACACACACACACACAGCGTGCAAACAGAAACACCTCCCTTCAGTCTCTCTGAAACTAAACCAATATTTGTTGTCCACGTCTGCTCTCGGCCTGCTCTCCTCCCTCTCTGACTATCACAGGCTAGTACAGCCTGTGCCGGCTACACACACAAACACACACACAGACACACACAGACACACAGACGCACACACACACACACACACACGCAAACCTGAAACCTTCGGAGCACATATACCCAAATGGGACTTTTTAGTAAAGTCGGAGATAGTTGAACTTTTGTAATGAATATTTGAATTTTCATATTGTGGATTTTGCAATGAGAATGAAAGTGGATGTCATTTTAAGAAGTTTGTATGAGGTAATTGAACTTTTTTGCCATCTTTAAACCATATCAGATACTAATTATTATTATTGAAATCAGAGGCTTAAAACATAACTGAGGGGATCTCCTGACCAGCAGCTGTACCTCTCGCATGCTGGATGTCTGGACACATCTGCGGAAGATTGCCAAGGATGATCAGATTATGCAAAAAGATTATTTCCCATTGTATTACAAGAGGATATAAAGTGTGATGTGGATGAGAACTAGACTAACACTGTACTTTTTCTTTATCTGTCCTGTACATGAATGTACAGTATAGTGTACGTATGTAGAGTTTTGTTCTGCATTACTAAACCAGAAACACGTGGGGGGTGTGCTGGGTTAAATGCTGAGGACAAATTTTGTTTCAATTTATGTAAGTGCTGAGAAATGACAATAAATGTCACAAAAGTTTTATTTTGTGCACTTGGAATTACTCTGCAGAAATGGTAAACAAATCAATCTCTGATTCATTTCTGTGACATATACTGTGAAGTCGCAAAATACATGCAATAAAGAAGTGACCTTCTTTCTATGGTAGTGGAGACTTAGTTAATGCAAAATTAATAAAAGATACTTTTACAAAGATAATAGTGATCTGTATTGTACTGCTACGTGTTGCCGGTGTTGTTTTAGGCCGTTGTGTAATGAGACTGAGTGTTACTGTTGGGAGACAGATGTCTCGTTGCATTAAGGATGGGAGATGTGCTGGGCTGCAAGTCAAGAGAACTGTGAGTAGCCAGCTGGTGTCCCTGAGGTCATTAACACTAAGGAGTGTCTATGTGTGTCCACTGCTCCAAACATTCATTTTGCTTTGAGCGGTTATCCACAAAAATAGTAAAATAGATAGACCAGAGGCTCTGGTGTAGTGTTTTACAGTATAATAACCAGAGACTGATAATGAATGTTAGCCGTTAAATATAAAATAATATAATATGATGTCACGTTTCTGTCTAACTATCAAGTATGCTATGCAGTGGCAGCAGGGCAAACTAGGGATGTCCCGATCCCGATCACAGTATCGGATCGGAGACGATTTTGGCCTTTTTTAACTGATCGGGGATCAGCATTCACAACCAATTGATCAGGTACATCAGGCACCTGACCAAGCGTTGCTTTGTGACGCACTGGGAGGGAGAATGTGTTGATCAAACAACAACTGCAGCCGCTGACACAGAGTCAGTGATTCACACTGTTGCACTCATTCAGATATTCTGTATGTGCCTTATCTCTCTCTCTCTCTCTCTCTCTGTTATTCTCCCTCTGGGTTTCTCCAGTATCAGTGACTCAGTGAATCAGTACACTGAGTCTGGAGTGTGTCTCCAGAGCCAACCAGCTCTGCTTCCAGTGGGAGTGCTGAACGCGTGGCTACTGAGGCCTGATACTGTCAGGTTTTTTACCCGCCATTTTAAGGTTAAGGTGCAGCCCGCGAGCCGTTTTGGGCACCGCCTAAGCCAAAGGAATGCAACTAAAAAGACTTTTCTCAATCTAATGATTTAGCTTTAAGTTTTGTCTTTAAGCTTTTGGAGTGTTATTTATGTATTACTTGCTCTAGCTTTTTCCAACGCTTTAGACACAGATGCAGAAATAATAATGGTCCAAAATTATGTGAAAAGCAGACGCAAAACTAGAGACAAAATCCCACTAAGAGACACTCTAGAGAAAATGGCTAAATTGCATTTTTCTATTGAAAAATGTCACATTTTCTTGAAACCCACGGCAAATTCATGCACCCAAGTCTTCCACAAAGCTAGGGAAAACACTGTCACTCTCTCACAAATGTGCCCACACACACACACACACACACACACACACACACACACACACACACACACACACACACACACACAGAAGGATTACACCAACACAAGGCCAGTTTTAGAATGTCATTATCTATAAAAATGCAGACATGGAAATGTTCAAATAAAACAGCTTTTCATGAATTGGACACCTGGACAGGACTCACTCACATGCACACACACAGAACACAGAAACCCCCCGCGTTAGTCCATTCCAGTGTCCAGAGAAACAGGAAGTGCATGAGGATGATTCACACAGCCTCCTGATTGGCGGATGAGTCAGTGACTCGACCCCGAGCTTTCAGAATCACCCTGAATAGCTTCTCATGCTCTCTCTATTTCGGTCTCTTTGAGTTGGTTGACAGCAAAGATTCAGCCCAAATTTTAGAATCAAGTGAAAACAACTCCGAAATCTCTCCAACCTCTCCTCTCAGCAAAACAAAGGCCACGCCGGCTGACAGGAAATCACAGGGTTTATGGGGAAATAATGTGGTCTTATGTATTATGTACAATTTATAAGAATAAGAAACAAACTAATATATTACAGTAGGTGGTTTCTCTCTTGTGTGTCTGGTTGTAATTACATGCCTATAGGCCATAATACAGAATCTATTTAGGATTTCTACATAAAAGATATTTCGTAATGTAGTAAATTAACCATTCAGAATACCAAAGTCAGTGATTACATAGTAGGTTCAGGAAAAATAAAAAAAAAATGTAATTATTATCTGCAATATAAATGCACAATTATCTTCATGATTGAACGCATGATTTGTTCTCTTGGAGCTATAATGATCCAAATTCTACCACTAAGTCTTTTTTGGGTTCATTCTAGAAAGGGAAAGTTGTCTTATGCTCATCACTTAGAATACATAAAAACAGTGTCGATGTATTGGTAGAAACGTACAAGGACTATAAAGACAACACGAGCCTCCTTGACCATAGGTTCCATTTGCAGCAATTCTCAAACTTGACCCAGGTAAGATAGCCGCCATGTGGTTCCATCCCAGAATGGCAAGTCAGAATTGCGTGTCATATCTATTGTTTTATATCTATGGTTGCACAAACAGAGTGACTGTGGGAATCCTGGCAGACTGTAGGAAAGCAGAGATGTGAAGCTCCCGTCCCTCTCGGGACAGAACGTGCCTACACTTGCTAAATATTTCTATGGTTACTGACTAAATTCCACAGCTGAGTGGTCTTCTGCCTAAATACAAGGCCTGTCCTCACTTCTGCTGAACAACTGCTGCATACCAACCAACACACTGTCCAGTGAAACCGCAGTGTGGTCCGGTCAGGTCATGGTGACATGTTATTGGATCCAGGATGTGTGAAGGTGCTTCTGATGTGTTCGACTCAAACAAGAGATCAGCTCAAACTCCTGTCCAACCACAGCAACCAGAGGCTTTTATACAAGCACTCA
Source organism: Perca schrenkii (assembly GCA_025617405.1). Taxonomy (NCBI): domain Eukaryota; kingdom Metazoa; phylum Chordata; class Actinopteri; order Perciformes; family Percidae; genus Perca; species Perca schrenkii. The sequence continues at coordinate 2,390,680 of CM046794.1, forward strand.
TTCAGCGTACAGCAGGGTTTTTATCTGCATAGAGACATTTTTGGCACCCCCCCAAAGAGGTTGTAGCCAAAGGAAAATCACCAGCCCCAAAATGTTAAGAACTGAGAATAAAAACAACAATTCAAATCCTCTCTAAATAAGCAATGAGCAATTTACCAAACAACCGTTGAACAAGCAGGACATCAACTTGAATATGATGTGTATCAAATTGTCAGACATAACCTGGAAATCCAGACCCAAATCTGAAAGATTAAGGGTCTGGTATTGAGTAATGAAAATTGCCCAACTCGAGGGGCGGCACCAAGCATGCGTTTGAAAATCTCACTGCATGCAATTGGATAACTCAACCAATCACAACAATACATGGGGTGACGTATCCAGAGTCCCATAAGATACCAGCGGAGCTAACTGGTAGATTAAAGACTTAGCTACCAGCAGAGCCAACTGGTAGATTAAAGACTTAGCTACCAGAGGAGCTAACCAGTAGATTAAACTCTTAGCTACCAGCGGAGCTAACTGGTAGATTAAACTCTTAGCTACCAGAGGAGCTAACTGGTAGATTAAACACTTAGCTACCAGCGGAGCTAACTGGTAGATTAAACACTTAGCTACCAGCGGAGCTAACTGGTAGATTAAACACTTAGCTACCAGCGGAGCTAACTGGAAGATTAAACACTTAGCTACCAGCAGAGCTAACTGGTAGATTAAACACTTAGCTACCAGTGGAGCTAACTGGTAGATTAAACACTTAGCTACCAGCGGAGCTAACTGGTAGATTAAACACTTAGCTACCAGCGGAGCTAACTGGTAGATTAAACACTTAGCTACCAGCGGAGCTAACTGGTAGATTAAACTGTCGTCATCTGTTTAGCTCGCCTCTGGCCCGCCTATATCAGATACACCGATGTGATTGGTGCAGCTCGGCTACAAGGGCATAGTTAATGAGCATCATTACTCAATGCCAGAGTGACTCGCTGAGCAAATTCAAATTGTGCTCTTGCGAGAACTCTGGATTTCCAGGGTAGGTAAATGCATTGATTTCTGTCAAATAAGGTAACAAGACTCATCCTTTACTGTACGCAGACCGGTAATGCTAACTGCTGTGTGTAGTCCCCCCCACCAAAGGCCCATTCTGAGCCAGGAAACCCCTGGTACAGGGGTGGTTTACATACTGTTTCAGATTCTGACTCACCGTGACAACAACACCGTCCGGTTGTTTTTATAGGAATGCCTAACATGAGCATCAGCATCAAGTCTCGGGTTGGAACTGCAGCTCTTACAGAAGTTTACAGAAAAAATAGTCTATATCGACGACGTTTCATTTCCGGGATTGTTGCTGTGCCGCTGGAAATTCTGCCGGATGGCCCTCATTTTCGGCCGGAGGTCCGTCCCCTTCCTCTTTCTTTGTGTTGGCGTTCTAAACTCTGGTGGATTTACGAGGACTATGGTTCCTATTGACTATGGTTCCGCAGAGCTGTGGAGGAAGGTTTGGCAATGTGAGACTACAGAACAAAGGACGACTTGAGAAGGCTGTCATATTATTTTGGGCATACGGATCTTACATTTATGGTAGACATTTGCGTTTGAAACGCACCACATAGCTCAAGTCAACGCCAACCCTCCTCGACTTTCGCTTCAGGACTGGACTGTGATTGGTTTGCTACACAACAACACAGAAGAAAGAATTAGACAAAGTCGGCCCTGACCATGGACCGGTTTATTCCCCCCCCCTCCCCCCAATATGATCCACAGGACAGTTTTCCATCCTCCTATCTAAACCAGAGAAGTTAACGGTCGCGGTTTGAAATACGTCATTAACGTTGTGAAACGGTCCCAGTTTGGTTAGGCTTTAGGCACAAGAACTACTTATGAATTTGGCTTGGGTTAAAATCAGTACATTTGTTACATTACTTCACTTCTGGTTACGTATGTTATGCATTTTTTTTTTATTTTATGAATGCAAGTTGGGTCGGGGTAAGTTTTCCTCAGATCCTTTTTGGATCAGGTTCAAAGTAATCAGACCTGTGAACACCTCTGAGAGACAGTAAAATGTTCCATCCGCAGAAAGCAATGGAAAGAAAAAGTGAATTAGAGTTGACGCTTTGACTTTTGGTCTGCAACGTGTAGCCACAAATATCTCAAGTATTCAGTATTTATAGTTGGCTCTGGGTCAAAGCGCTTGACGTACCTGTTTTGTACATGTAGTGACATTATCCACGTAACATTTAAAAGGTGCTGTATTCTGGCGGTAAACTTTTATCAGGCACTTTGAGTGCTAAATCTACAGTTTCAACCTCTAAAAAGCCCAAATGAGCTGTATGTTGACATGGCTGGAAGCCTGCAAACACCCTCGGCTGCTAATCAGCGTGAGAAAGCCGTCAAGTAGACACTTACTGAAGTCTCAGCAGAGGCAGTCTGGGAGTGTGGAGAAATGGGAACTCAGTGGGAGCTAAATCACATTACCCATACCTCTCGGGATAAATCCCAGCACAATCAGGCCCCAACAATGTGGTGTTGCCACACCGACCGGTTGCCAGGGCAACCAGGCTGCCGCCAGGCGACAGCAAAACCTCAACGGCGTCGTGTCGTCAGGGAGATAAAAGAGAGAGAGCAGAGGGCAGACAAAAGAGATGCAGAGGAGTTTAAAGAGCTGCAGGTTACGTGACGCACGGACACTTCTCTGATGATTTCACTTCCAGCACTAAACATCTGATAACCTAAAATCATTTTTAGAGCAGTGTATATATTAAGGTAACGTTGGTGCATTCGGGGCACTGTGCAAATCCTTTGAGCAGGACACGGGTTTATATAAATTCCAGAGTTTTTGTCACTTCAGAGTGACATACTCAAAGACATGTAGAGATGCTTTAATTTAAGAGAAAAAGTCTAATATTTTGGCTGTATTATTCATGTCTCGCAAAGCTTTCTCACCTACAGTTTGGGCCTCATAAAGCCCCAATAAAGTCGGCAAAAAAGTTCCTTAGCCATCATAGAAAAAAAGCGACAAAAACGCTGGGTAAAGCGTCAAAAACATTGGAAAAAGCATCCGAAAAAGTCCCGGAAAGGGAGTCAAAAACATCGAAAGAGGCAACACAAACGTCAAAAAAAGGGCCAAAAACATCAGATCGCAAATATTGATGCATATGCAACATAAATGTCTATATAAACCTTCCACTTTAAAAGACAGCACATACTTTGATCAACTTATCCTTTTACAGAGACTTGATTAGGGCTGCAAATAACGATTATTTTCAGTGTTGATTAATCTATCAGTTATTTTCTGGATGAATCGATTAGTTGTTTGATCTTTAAATGTCAGAAAATGGTGAAAAATGTCGATCAGAGTTTCCCAAAGTCCAAGATGACGTCCTCAAATGTCTCGTTTTGTCCACAAATCAAAGATATTCAGTTTACTGTCCCAGAAGATAGAAGAAACTAGAACATATTCACATTTAACAAGCTGACATCAGAGAATTGCTTCTTTTTTTAAATAAAAATGACTAAAACCAATTCATCGATAATTAAAATAGTTGCCAATTCATTTAATAATTGACAACTAATGGATTAATCTTTGCAGCTCTTGACTTGAACAATATTAACATCCTAATGCAGCAGTCATGCATGTAACTGCCAGGACACATGACCTACGTCTCCTGGAGGAATGTTAATGGGATAATATTCATGAGAACTCAACTTTTGCTGCATTTCGAATAAAAAACAAACAAAATCATGTGGTCAATCACCACGCACGTTTGGACAAAAGTATGTCAATCCATCCTTTTGTAAAACATTGTCAACTTTAGGTTTCTGCTGTTACAACACATGCTGAGGTCAATGTGAGCTTGAAAATGACAATATCAGTGGGTTTTATTTGGTTCAGCCCATTTTAGAAGATTACTGCTGACCAGCCATTCATTCAGTGTATATAGTTGTCTCTAGTGTACAGTATGTGTCTATATTACTAATTTTTCTACTGAATGTCTACCACATGTCTATTTGTTGAATGTATAGAGAGTTAACACCTACCTACCAAAGTCAAATTCCTTGTGTATGTAAGTATACTTAGCCAATAAATCTGATTCTGATTTCCATTTATTATAAAGCATTACCTTAACTTTGAGAAGAAAGGCAGCAGACATGATGTTCATATGCATCCAAAAAAAACAGGCTACTTCAAAGGGAAGAGAAAAACATTATTATTATTATTTTTTTTTTTTTTTTACAAATCCATATACAAAGTGATGCTGGAATCATTCATCACCATTCTGCTGCTTTTCTCTATATCATGACATCAGCTTCGAGAGACATTAAGCTCTTGGGAATATCTGGCATTTGAGTTAGTGAATATGAAAAACAATAAGCAGATAAATCAATTTTGAAAATGAGCAGTTGCCGTCCTAACCTTTGGATGGCTGGCAGTTATCAAACAGTAAATGATTGGTTGTCAGTGACCTGCTGTTGCATAACAACACCTTTAAATTAGATACTTCATCACTTATGGAAGTGGCAGCATTAACCATTTAATGACGACTAGTTAATGTGATATGCATTTTTTTTATTACCAAGACTAAAATAAACAGGGGTAGGTGACATTGTTGTTTGTCAAGTTGTTTTTTTAATAGCATATCTAGCCCCCTCCAAACGATGAAAAGGGAAAAAGAGAGAAAGAGAAAGAAACCGAGAGAGAGGGAGGTGTCCAGTGAGGAGAAAATAATGTGAACAGCTGGTGGAGCGAGCTCCGTACAGACAGGTCGCTCATCTGTGTCAGTGTGAGTGTGTGAGTGTGTGTGTGTGTGTGTGGCTTAACATCCTTTGTCTCTTGCCTCCTATTTGACCCCTGGGGACAAATACTAGCCTGCCACAAGAGGTTTTATGTATGTATGTGTGTGTTTCTCTCTCTCTCTCTCTCTCTCTCTCTCTCTCTCTCTCTGTGTTTCTCTCTCCCTCAATTCTACCCACTCTGCCGTTTCTGCAGCAGTCACAACTCATTTCTGCTCTTTCTCTTCCTTTGCTCTTGTTGTTCATCTGCTCTGTCCATCTGCCGGCTCTCCTGTAGTCAGTGCAACAGCCCAGTTCTCCCTGCAGCCTGGAGGGAACCTGGCTGAGCGGGGGCTAGGTAGAGCACAGTGGGACTCGTGTCTAGTGACTAGTGTGTTTCCAGGTGAAACTCTGTCCACAGTAAAACCACCTGAACGACGGACAAACAGCCAAGTTCTTCTACAAACAGCCAACATCTGGTGAGGAGTGGGACAGACAGCCACCAAACCGTGATGTTATGACTGTTCAGATTATTGTCAGCGGCTGTTTATTCTGCTGCGTCTACATTTAAAATGAGTGATCACAGAGAATGTTTTCTTAACTTCAGTGCCACACACTCGCCTGGGACTGGACACAGACACAGCTGGGTGCTCTGCTCTGCCTGTTCAACCTCCATCAAATCCTGGCACTTCACTACAATGTTTGCCATTACATAATTATTAATATTAAACTCTTTTTACCCGACAGTATACATATTTATGTCCTGCATGTACAGTCAAGAGCGGCTCCTCTCATCCAGACAGTCAACAAAGTAATCCCTAACAACATGCCGCACAAAAAACTAAAGATGCAATGTGAGCATAACAGGACTTGTGTTGGAGTTGTAAGGGGTGATAACCCCCCCCCCTCACACACACACACACACACACACACACACACACACACACACACACACACACACACACAAGGAAGGAACACACAAGACGTTCGGTCTCCCCACACACAAGATAGAAAACAGTCATTAAAAACACAGAGTACAAGTCCTCCCACATGGACAAAACTGTGTGTGTGTGTTTTGTTTTCTTCACAATGCAAATTCTGTTGTATAATGTGTATTTAGTTTGCCTCAGGTAGTTTTTACTGTACTTGACCGTATTTGTATGACATGTCTGACCTAATGTTTTAAGTGACAAAGTGAATCGTAAAAAATAAAAGGAGGAATTAATGTAGCGCCTGCTTTAAATGCCAAAAAAATCCTCACGCTGCAACCAGACGTTTGACATTTTTGCTTGACTTAAACTATATATAAGATAGTTTCATATAAACAGACAGTTTACCACTTGAAAGTGAACTGTTCCGCTCTGCCTGACAGTAACAGGTCATATACAGGTATATCAGCTCTTCATTTGAAGCTATTTAAGTTTCACAGAGTGACATACTCAAAGTTTTAATGGCTGCACCATTTTATTTACAGTGTAAAGGTAATATCCCAGATCTGTAGAGCATCGTTTAAGTCCCATCTAGTATCTTTGGAAACATCCACTAGAATTTGAAATGAACTTCTGTGGGATTTAACAACGTTTCCGTGTTCCAGTAACTTGCCCCTGTGTCCTTGTGGAACAAACTGTGTATCATTGCATAGCTGAGGTGTGTGTGTGTTTTTCAGTATCCCTGCTATTGCTGAAGCGAGCCTGAGCCTGTCTCGCCCCCCCCCCTCTCTCTCTCACACACACACACACACACAAACACACGCACACACACATACAAACACATACACACACACACTTACTACAGCATTCCACAATCTCCACATACAAACACACAACTCTCCTATTACCTCACATTCCAGAGGTGTCACCACATACACACAGCAACAAAGCATGGCAATCCGTTTCTTTCCCCCCTCTCTCTCTCTCTCTCTCTCTCCCTCTCCTAGCCTCCACCTCTTTCTCCTTCAGTCTGTCCTTCAGTCGGTCCTACCCTTCCACCCCTCCCTCTCTTCCTGACCTGGCACGTCAGACTGTTGTTGAGAAAGAGTTGTGAGTGCAGCTGATCCGTAGAGCGGCAGAGAGAATCCTGCGGCCAGGACACTGACGCTTAGAGCATGTACTCAGAGTAGGCTCCATGGACAGGGCTCTCTATTAGTCACCCATCATAATACTCACTGCTGTGTGGGAGCACGGATGTGCTGTAATGTTCTATGGTCCAAAATAGAGCTCGGAGGTAAACCTTAGTGCTGTGAATTCTGAATGCATGAAATTGAAGGAGAATAATTAAACGCTCCTCAAACCTCTTCTGTGGCTCTGAATAACCCTGATGATGATGTGTCCGAACATTTCTGGAACAATCCAACTTTACACTTCATTTTACGCTGTGATTGGCCAGGTGTGTGGGGGTGAGAAAGTAAGCTGGGTTTGAACGCTTCCTGTGCCTCCACCTCCGTCAGGGACCATTCGGAAAAACTATAAACACCTCCAACATGTTCAGTCTTACAAACTAATTTTGTTGGAGCATACCCCAACCCTTAGGTAAGAAACTACTGAGTTGCATCATGGGAATTGTAGTTTTCAGTGACTTTAGCGCAGGGGCGTCAATCTCATTTTAGTTCCTGGGCCACATACCCCTAATTTGATCTCAAGTGGGCCAGACCAGTAAACCATTCCAGAAAGATCAGAAACTTTATCTGCCAAAGAGTTTCTTGTCAGTTTGATGTTGGCAAACGCAAGTTGCTTCTGCTACGACAGCGTTTTAAGGCCCAATGTAGGAAAGGAGGAGGGGTAATATTCAGAGAAAAAAAAGTCGTAAATTCATGGAAATAGAACTCGGATATTCTCTGAGAGTGAAGTGGTAAATTTGGAATTGGAATTAATTACTTCTCTGCAATTTTCACACTTTGCAAAGTCATCAGTAGGCAACTCTTTCCAAATGGTCCCTGAAGGCCCTAATGGTGCTTTCTGACGAGCCCTCTTTCATCTTAAAGGTCCCATATAGTAAAAAATAAGATGTCCATGTCTTCTTTGATTATGAAGCAGGTGGAGGTGCTAGATAAATACTGTGAAGGTATCAAAACTAGGGATGCACCGATTGGGAAATTCTGGGCCGATACCGATACCGATGTTTAACATAACAACTTGGCCGATGGACGATCCCGATGTTTTTTCTTTTTGTTATTTATTCCTTCTTTTGTGCCACAGAAACATACAAGTCTTTTGGCTCTTGATCACACTATCCTAGAATGAGCACAAATTCAATCAGACCAATTTATGAAACTACAACAACCTTTAATGTCACTTTCTGGTTGACATTAGTTATAACCTTATTTATGACAAGTTCTTTTCTGAAAAATATCATTCAAAAACCTTTGACTGCTAACTAATCAATGAAAAGATTGTTTCAGTACATTGCCCAACAAAATTATTTGAGTGGTTTTAGCCTGATAAACAAAAACTTACTCAATGAGATTATTTTCATGGCCCAATAAAAAATATTTTTCTGATAAATAAAAAAACAATACATCAAGTGTAAATGCAAAAACAAGTGAAATAAATCTGAACTCCATATATCTGTGGTGAAACTGATTGCAGCGATGTCGCAAGCCAGTAGCTCATGAATGTGCCCAGCCACAATGTTGTGGATTTCGGGGAGACAGACCTCGGCAAAGTGACGCCGGCTCGGGCTCCATAAACTTCATCAGACTCCGAAAACCCACGTCCTCCACTACAGAGAAAGGCTAGTCATCTAAAGCGATGAACTCCATCACCTTGTTTGTTATTTGTTTCGCTTTGGCGCTGTCTGGAGGCAGCTGTTTGGCTTTCTCAAACGCTGTGTCAATTGAAGTCTGAGTCTTACCGGGGGTTTGCGATTTCTTGGCGGCTTCATTTTTCCGTTTTTGGTCAGCTTGCAGGTAATCGCCATACACCGCCTCGTGACTGCTTCTCAAATATCCAATGAGATTTGTTGTGTTAAATGACTTTCTAACAGCCCCCCCCCCTCTTGAAATTTCAATGGAACACGTATTGCAAACTGCAAAACGCTGATCTTTCTCTGAAACTGTAAAATATTGCCACACGACTTCTTTGTTTAATCTAAGTTACTGAGGAGAGTGCGCGGGTGCCCTCTTCTGTCTCGGTATCTCCCCCAGCCCAAATAAAAAGAGGGAAAAAAAGTTTCTGCTGAGCACAGCGTTCATGACACATATAATCATCGGCGAATGTCATTTTTATTTCCCGATGGCCGATGGCAGTTAACGAGGCAAATATTGCCCGTTGCCGATGTTCAGCCGATGCATCGGTGCATCCCTAATCAAAACGCTCAATCAGAGAAATACACACAACCTGTATTCAGAAACTGTGCCATTAAATGAGCCGTCAGGACTTCTGTACACTGTGATGTAACAACTATGCTATATATAAGTATATATGAGTCATTCCCCGGCTGCAATGACTCAGACCCGGAAACATTGACCAATCAGAGCAGACAGTAGAGGGGCTTAAAGAGACAGGCGCTAAAACAGAGCGTTTCAGACAGAGGAAGAATACAGGTACATTCAGACAGACAGAAGGGGGAAAATAAAGTGTTTTTGAACATTAAAGCATGTAAACATGTCCTAGTAAAAACCCAAAATACAAGAATGAATCTGAAAATGAGCATGATATGGGACCTTTAAGGTTCACACTATAAATATGTCAAATTATAAATAGACACTGATGTAATGGATCCTTTTTTGCAGCCCTTGGTGCTAAAAACTATAACAAAATCTAGCTTTTCCAAACAGCCCCAGCTTTAGGTGCCCTGCTCACTGCTGCTGCTTTAACAAGTGATGATCCCAGCTGAGGAATTCCTGCCTTCAGGCCATGACTAACAGCAGGAACAACAGCAGGGATTGTGTAGCCTGGAGCACAGGAGGAGCTCACGGAGGCGTGGCCTGAGTGTTGCTTAACCTGTTGACAGACCCTGGTAGGAACTTATGAATAGCTCCCAAACACACACACACACACACACACACACACACACACACACACACAAACACACACCTCTGTGTTTAAGGGCTTTACTAACCTGCACTTACACAGGTAGCAAAGACTTGAGCTAAACTGTGATCACTGAGTGTGTGTGTGTGTTTGTCAGTGTCAGACAGATTACAGTCTTTATTTCCCTGCCCAAACCATACTTCTAATGAAGTTCAGGTTCAACGCACAAAACACAGAAGCTCAAAACCACAGTGTCATGGAGCTGCATGAAAAGCATTCGTCAATATTCTGGAACGCTATACTTCCAGAGAAATGCTCGGGGAAAACAACAGACCAAAAGGTGTATGGCTGAAAATGGTTTCACAAAAACAGGGGCATAAATCTCCCCACTGGCGAACTGTGACACTTTGATCACTCACATAAATGTGTTGGGAAAGCTGCAGCTGAGACTGCAGTGTTGACTCTATGATTCAGCACTGAGCGGAGGGGAAAAACATACAGTGATTCATAGCTTGTTGTTGTCTGCTAACTGTACTATGAAGATACAGGTATATACTGAATACTCTACTGGCAGAAAGCTTTAGCATCCTAACCACTGTAATACATGGAAGACTTTTGGAATTTAAACCATCAGTATGGAAGAGCGGCCCTTCATTTTACACCTTAAAACTTAATCAACGTTTCATGTTAGGATGAAGGTTAGATGTTGGCCAGTTTAAGAGGTACAACAACTTTGAGTTTCCAGCCGGAATTGAGTTTGATCCTCACTGGACTGAAGTGAAGTGTTAAATCACTTAACCCTTAAGGTACACTTATGCTGAGCCTGTTCCCCAAGCCTGAGAAATAAGGGAACATTGAGCCACAACATGTAACAACTCAAGCGATCTTGAACACATTGTTTTGCACCTGCTTAGATTTAGAGATGAAGGTGGTTTTGTGGTATTTGTAAAGATTTTCCATCACCTAGCATGCAAATCTCTCCAGACCCAGACTCCCACACAGTAGCAAAACTTCCCCGCTGGATCTACCATTTGTGTTTCCACTTTGCTTATTTGCTAAATATGCAAATCATTAAATAAAAGCTGATATTTCCATCCTAAGCTGCAGTTTTTTTCTGGTAAATCTGGCCACTGTTATATCAGCCAAACATTGCATCTGCACCAATAGGATAGATCTACAACCAGGCAGAGCAACGCTATAGTTGATAGATTAATCTTTTTGCCGTATCCAGTCGGCAAAACTCCGAACACATCTTCCTTTTTTAAGAATGACTTCAGTGCCGTTCTTTGTTCTTTTCTCAAAGAAAAGCTGAACTCCAAGTCTTCCAGAGTCACAGCCAAAGCCGATTCCAAAGACGCTGTTCGCCAGCAGCAGCAGCAGCAGCCATGTTCTTTATTTTCAAGTAGTGGCGAATTCACGCCGAACCGTCGCAACTCTGTCGTCCTTATGTTAAGCTCCGCCCACCGACTCTATACACAACGTGATTGGCCTGACTAGAGTTTGGTTTTTCCAGCTCGCAAGCCAACGGAGAGTTGCTAGACTGACCCTGGCTTCAAATAACATTTGCTGCCGATAGGGTGCGTCTAGATTTCTAGGCTACCACTTTATAACTTATAAGTTTTTGGTCACTTTTAACACATCACGAGAAGCGTAGGGCTGTGCTCGATTGAAGAAATTCTTAGTCGACTAACACTCATTCAATTGTATCGACTAATCAATTAGTTGAGTTAATCGACAGATCTGTAAATCTGAGTTTCTCTGCAAAGTGTCATGCAAAAGCACCACTTTAATTCTTGTGTTTACCAGAGATGTGCTCGTACGTTTCTAATCGTGACTAATCGACTAAAGAAATCTAAGACCAAAACGACCGATTAGTCGACAAATCGACTAAGAGGGAGCAGCCCTAGAGAAGCGGTCAAAAAGGACCTTTGAACTTTGATTCATTTGTTACACATCAGCAGAAGGGTTTCCATTTGACTCTAATTCCTCCTTCTTTCCATCTTTAGACTGTAGATCACACCCAGGTGAACTACAGAAGAGTAGGCATTCTAGCCAGGAAGCTTTCTTACAATAACCTGACAACTGAGCTTCTCTGAGTCTCTAGACAAATCCATAACTGAAAAACGTGATGCTAATTCCAAAAGACAACACAATAAAAACTCTGGGAAAACTTCCTGACCTATTAACGCGTGAAGACAGTAAATTGTTCACGCTCGTTGATTTGCATGGGAGCGCTCTCTGTAATGACCAGTGGGTATTAGTCACCACAACGGGACAAAGCTTCGTCTGTCAGCACTGGTCCAAATCTCAGTGTGTCTCAAAGACAGCAGCATTTATGTCCAAAGTAGTCTAGCATTGCCAGACCTTCCTCCACAGCGCTGCGGAGGTCTGGCTAGTCCACACAGCATTCCTGGGATGGGAGAAAAATGTGCTGTGGTTTATTGGGATATCTTTAAACCAAATAATTGGATTCACCCTGTAGAGATCTGAGGAGTTCACCACAGTCCTCAGATATCCACCGGAGTTTAAAATTACAACCCAAAGAAAGAGGTAAGGTAACGGACATCTGGCGGAATTTCCAGCAGTACTGGAGCAATCCCGGAAATGGAACGTCGTAGATATAGAAATGTCCAAAGTGACCGTGGTCATTCATCTGGTAGATTTCACAGACCCAAGAGAGAGTTATGTGACAATACAATTGTCATTTTATATACATTGTTGGTTTGGAGTGGTTACGTTACATAAGAAGTGTTGGGCGTCCTGGTGGCCAAGAGGGTTAAGATGCTGATTGTGTAGATAGATAGATAGATAGATAGATAGATAGATAGATAGATAGATAGATAGATAGATAGATAGATAGATACTTATTGATCCCCAAGGGGAAATTCAAGAATCGCAACGTCATTGAATAATCAATTAGTTGTCAACTATTCAACATTCACCAACTATATTGATAATCGATGAAAGAAATGTCTGAAATATTGTATATAAAATAAGAAGTTTAGATTGTGCAAGTTCACATCGTGAACTGTTCCATGACCATCTGAGTTGTTGGTGCTTACGAACCAAACAGCTGAGCACTATGTGGTGCACTTAAAATCAATCAATGAATCAATCAATGTACGTAAATAAATTATGTTCCTGTTTTGGCCATGTCCACACTGACGGACATGAAGCTTTCAGAAATTGCTTATTTTTCTCTCTATTTAAAGAGCCCTTATTATACTTCTTTTTAGCATCATATTTGTAATCTCGGAGTCTACTAGAACAGATTTACATGCTTTGATGTCCAAAAAACATATTATGCCCATGCATACTGCTGCAGCTACTCTGTCTGAAACACTCAGGGCCAGATGTATGTACATTTGCGAACGTAGCGTTATCAGCGTCATGGCCAATCCCCAGACAGCGCACGGTGCAATACTTCAGCTTATGTCGTATTTACGAAACCTGCAGTTCATCGGGTAATCAGCGCCTTTCTCTGCCCACTATACCTTAAATTGCACACATTTAAACGCGCAATTGAATGGGCGATGTCAAATAAATCCTGCTTGATGCGTGTTATTTCGGCATTAGTGGTGGGGAAATGTATGTATCGACTAGTGCGCTGTAGCAAAGCGTTAAGTCCTGGTGCTATGATACGGCTGAGTGTAGACTGCCATAAGCCCACTGCTGATGCTATGACTGTTTGAAATGATCCTGATGACAATATTTGTCATGTAGCGAGGAGTTTAACAACTGCTGGAATGGAATATGAACGCTGAGTCGGAGATTCAATGTCATCTTTGATTTCTTCCAGTAACTGTAATGCTGAATGATTTCGTGTTCACTCAACTGAAAAAGTGTGATCCTTGGGGCAAAAATCCTTTCAGCTCGTCTCCTTGGCCTACGTCTTCGTCTTGCTCGGATTACTGCTGCCATTTCACCAGGAGTCATATGCCAGGAAACCCGCTTCCTGGTTTACACCTGCTTTTAAGAGGCGGAGAATTTTCACCGCAAAATCGAGGCGTGCTGTCACGGGCGGTTTTTTGTACATACCGCAAAATACATAATTAGGCGCATTTTATGCTTCCCCTCCCATCTCTTTATGGGAAACTCCCACTTTCCCCTTGACCCTGGAAAAGCGCAATTTGCCATTTTCAGTTCCCGCGACAGGCAGTCTGCGCTTTTACCTCAGTGCGGCCTGTTTGAACATACCTCGCCATGCTTTTACGCGCACGTTGTGAAACAAATACGCCTGAAGTGGGAGCGTGGAAGTGTTAGTACATCTGGCCCTCTGTCTGAGCTCTTGGCCCGCCTTCCTGAAAAACCCAGCCTGCTCTGATTGGTCAGCTGGCCCACTCTATTGTGAATGGTCACCCAATTTCAAACAAGCCACTGGGCAAGCTGTGCTTGCTCAGACAGCACCAATGGGCAGCACAGATGAAAAACTGGGCTGGCTTTCTCCATCAGTGACATCACTAATGGAGGAATCTCAAACAGGAATGTGGGCGAGGCGTTTTCAGGCAGTTGAGAAAAAGTGCTCTGTTGGAGAGAAAGCTCCATTTGGGGTGAAATGGTTTTTTTTTGTACTTTATACATCAATTCAAATTCAAAATCCAAAAAAAGGGTGTCTTTCAGGTCCAGCATGGACATGCAAATCACAGCCCACAAACATTCATACTGGTGACAGTATAAATATCTGACACACACATAAATATGGTCCAACCCTCTGTCCTCCTCCTGAACACAACTATGCATCTAACATGCTAACATTCTAGAAACCATCAGGCATAGATATTTAGTTGTTCAGTGTGACCACTCCTCTCCAAAGCCTTTTCAGGTGCTCTGTGCGGTGTCCCAGACCCTCCTGGTATGTGGGTCAAAGGTGACTGTGTCTGAGTCACATCTGCTGACATGTCTGAGTCACATAGGGGCTCTAATGCTTCTGTCCTGGGACACTCTGTGAGGATCTGGGTGGAAACAGTGTTCAGGGTCTAAATGAGAGAATATAGAGCAGAACTTTACTGATTGACTGTCCTGTGTTCTGGTTGGCTGATTCACTGCTCCACTGACTGACTGACTTTATGGGTGGCACCTGTGTGCGCTTTAACTGAGGGGAAGATGACTGTGTTCAGTGGATCTGTTTGTGTGTGGTTTGGTGTAGATGGGGGTGGGTAGCTAATCAGTGTGTGTGTGTGTGTGTGTGTTTGTGTGTGTGAATACGTGCGTGCGTGCGTTCGTGCGTGTGCGTGTGCCAGGCCTCCATGACTTGTTAGTGAGTCAGACTATAACTTGGCCCAAACATGTCCTTCTCTACCTCCAACAATGGATCCAATAGGACAACTTTAAAAAAATCAAAGTCACCTAGATGTTTATGACATATTTACTAAAGACATGTCTTTTTTGCATTTTTTTGACCACGTTTCTGGCTCCCAACTCATAAGTACTTAAAAGATAGAAGATCTCTGTCTACTTCAAATAGCTTAATGCTATGATATGGGTATATGAAGTGGACAGGACTATTAAAAGATTAATACAAATTGGAAAAAAACAAACTAATCTTTTCTTTCTGTATCTGCCTCTTTCCTTTCAGAGTTGAACGCTTCTGACGCTATGCATGTAACTCTCAACAGTGACCCGCTTTACTTCGTTTACTTTGAGGCCATTTATTAGTGAAAAATTGACATTAGGTCTGAATAAACAGCGAGAATGAGCAGACACAACATGGCAGCGTTGTACAGTCAATGGCAACGCTTCGACACGGCTGCCTCCCAGTTCTTATTTTATATTAATTACACACTAGTTACTGCCGTGTAATTACTCCTTACACACACAGCGATCCGCTCCGCAGCAGTTCACTGTCTGCCACATTCCTGACTGTGTAGTTACCCTAAACACACACACACACACACACACACACACACACACACACACAGTGGTATGACATGAGCAGTGAGCCAACACTGACGCAAAAGCCTCTTTCAAACAATAGCAGGGAAGGACTGTTGCTCCTTTTTCTTTCTATCTCTCATGCTTCCATTCTTTTCTCTCCCTCCTCACCACACCATTATTCTCTTCCTCCAGTCAACCAGTCCCCTCCGTGTCTCTCTGTTTTACTGAATCAATGTCATATCCAACACGATACTTGCACATATCATCTGGTCCTGCCTCTGTTTCTGCCCTCATTTTACTGAAGCATTTTTTTCTCCGCCTCTGTCCTCTGGCCATGAAACCTTCATTTCTCTCCCCTTTCCTCTGAGTCAGCAGAAAGACAGGCCACAGCTCTCTCTCTCTCTCTCTCTCTCTCCTTTCTTTCTGCCATAAACCGGACGACGGCCCTGTGCTGTGTTTTCCCATTCTGTGTAGCGGTGCATTCAAGGAAGAAAGTTGAAAAGAAAACATGCGCAGTGAGCTCTCAGGAGGATTACAGTCACAAACTTTTACTGAATCCTTCAGATTTGCAAATGTCACATCTTTTCATCTTTGACTTATTTCTTACAGCTTCCATTTTATTCTGTTCAATGGCCTAACAAAGAAAATTCTTTGACTTAAAAAACTCTTTCTGTACAAATCAAGACAACAGATTACTCGAGGAAAAACAGGAGGAACTTTGATCACCTTTTTTGTCGCTGCACATTCCTTTACAGGACAGTGAAGTTTCCTCGACCTGTGTGTGTGTGTGTGTGTGTGTGTGTGTGTGTGGGGGGGCAAAGGGTTTAAAGTCACACACACACTCCCCGCTGAGAGCCAACAAAAGGTAGGAATCCGCAGAGAAAATGTTAACTCCAGCTTCCCTCTCCTCCCCCTTCACATTTTCCTTTTCTTCATACTCAAGTCCCCCCCCCCGCCTCCCCACCTCAGTCCATGCACAGCTGGGGGTATAGCAGGTCCTGCTAAAACACACACACACACACACACACACACACACACACACAGAACCACAGGGGATGAAGGAGTAGACAAACACCAAAAAAGGCCCAGGAATCTTATAAAGCCAGAGAGTGCCACAGAGGCAGTGATTTAGCATGCACACACTTGAATCTCCTTCTTAAACACACACTCACACACACACTCAAACACACGCACACACACTCACCAGATAGTTCATTTTGTCCCTGCTGCAGTGGGGCGGCTGTAGCTCAGCCCCTGTGAGAC
The DNA here is from genome assembly GCA_025617405.1 of Perca schrenkii. Classification (NCBI taxonomy): domain Eukaryota; kingdom Metazoa; phylum Chordata; class Actinopteri; order Perciformes; family Percidae; genus Perca; species Perca schrenkii. The sequence continues at coordinate 2,407,545 of CM046794.1, forward strand.
ACTTTGCCAACTCTATCCTCTGCCGAGAGTAGATCCCAAAAGATCCCAAAACTACTCCAGGTCTCCTCCTCCGCCCTCCTTCCTTCCTTCCTTCCTATGTCCCTGTGTCCTCCCTCCTTTTCCTTCCCTGTGTCTGTCCTTGTGTCCCGTTCAGTCTTGTGTGCAGGAGTGGAGCAGATCCCGACACATTCTGTCGCTATGTGATCTCACACAGCAAGAATGAGACTGCTGCTTGGCCCGTTTACTTCTGCCCCGCTCGCCCCTCTCTCTCCCTTGATCTCCCTCCCTCTTTCTCTCTCTCTCTCTCTTGCCTGAGGAAAAGAGGGAGGAGCGTGAAACCCGAGACGTCACTTCCTGTTGGATCCTGATATTCCCTGTATTCAGTCTGGCCATTGGCCCGAAGGAGCTCTTCTCATGCAAACGAGCTGTGCCCTCCCACTGTCCTGTCTCCCCCCTTTCTCTCTCTCCCCCTGGCTGTGGGAGACTGCCAGTGCTGGTGAATCAGACACAGTGAAGTGCACGTGAGTGTGAGGCAGCATTACCTCATCTCTAATAGTCTCTGGCCTCAGATCGGTGGTCCCGCGTCACCCTGCCTTAACCCTTGTGTTGTCCCCGTTTTCAAAGTTTTTATATGAGAAATATGGGTTTCTTTCAACCAAATTGCCCCAAAATAACTTGGATGCATGGATATACGTTGTATGGAACCTATACAACATTCTTCGCCGGTAACATTAATGATTACTTCCATTGAACATTTAAATGGTTTTAAAAGTGACTGAACTTGGCACATCTGTGATTCACTCAACGTCCTCTGATCTCAACTATCAGTTAAAATAATTCATCATTTCAGCTGTTAGTTAAACTCAAAAATGAGTATAATGTCATTTAAGTTAGGATTATTGACCATGGATAAAAAAAAAAAAAAAGTGACAAAAATGTTCTAAAAAAAGTGTCAAAAAAGGCAACAAAAACGTCAGGAAAAGCACCAAAAAAAGTTGATTTGAACTTTTTTAGGGTCAAAGAGCTGCTAACTGACCTGACACTGCTTCAATACACCATCACTGGGCGATATTTCACCAAATGCCTCAATATCAATATCAATATACAGTCTGGTAACAGCTGGAACAGTCTGATACGTTCAGAAAAGGACATCACTTTACTGTAATGCAGCCTTTAAAACCAGGAAAAGACTACACTTATACCATATTATGATGTTACGATATCCAAAATCTAAGACGATATCTAGCTTCATATATCGATGTCGAAATAATATCCATATATGCACAGCCCTATCTGGGTGTCATGACAACTAAATGTATAAAAGACAATTAAGCCCATGTCAGAAAACTTGTAATCCGTTATATTTAACGTGTCCAATTGTTTCCTATTACTTAATATGTATATTTAATTGGAAATTCATAGGAAAGTTAAATGTTTAGGGCTGATCTCGACTAAAGAAAGTCTTAACTGACTAACACTCAACAAAATAAGAGTTTATTTGCAAAACATTATGTGCAAAATTATCGTTCTCCTCGATTACTCTGTTTGTGTGATCGTTTATAGAGTGTGGTCTAGACCTACTCTATCTGTAAAGTTTCTCGGGTCAGTGGGAGAGTTTTGCAACAGGAAGCAGAGGTGTGCATTGACTGGCCATTGGAACCACGTCAATACACGCTGATTAGGGAGTGCTCTATGGACTATCAATAACCAATAAGCACTGCTCATTTTATCATTCATATTCAGACAGGAAAGTGGAAAAAAAAAGTGAAATAACACAAGAAAAAATTTAATCAAATGTGGAATAGAAAAGATAGAGGCAACACAGAGCGGTGGGGATCACAGCGTACTAGGGGTGTGACCAGACACCCAGCTTACGAGATCGAGACAAGATTTTAACCCTATTTTTCAGAAAACTACAATGAAGAAATAAGGCTGGAAAAATAGTCCCCCCACATCATCACATACCCTTCACCATACCTAGAGATTGGCATGGTTTTATTTAAGTTAGCCTAATAGCTGGTTTGATTTGCACTGAGAGATGATTTTATGGAAAGTACCCCATGATAATCTCTAGGTATGGTGAAGGGTATGTGATGATGTGGGGGGGGCTATTTTAATTCCAAAGGCCAAGGGAACTTTATCAGGATGCATAGTATCCTGGATCCATGAAATAACTGGCCTTTAAAAATAAACATCTGCCTGCCTCTGTGGGAATTTAACATAGGGGTGTACTGACTTTTGTTGCCAGCGGTTTAGACATTAATGGCTTTGTGTTGAGTTATTTTGAGGGGAAAGCACATTTACACTGTTATACAAGCTGGACATTTAATACTTTACATTGTAGCAAAGTGTAATTTCTTCCCCTACTAAAATGTGAGGGGTCTACTCACTTTTGTGAGATACTGTAAATTAAAATGACAACAACAGAGCAACTCTGGGTCCAGACTTTGGACTTAAAGGAACACGCCGACTTATTGGGAATTTAGCTTATTCACCGTAACCCCCAGAGTAAGACAAGTCGATACATACCCTTCTCATCTCTGTGCGTGCTGTAATGCTGTCTGACGGCTCCAGCAGCATCAGGCCAGCACAGATCCTGCAGGTGAATGGTTCCAGTAATCCTACTGCTCCGAATAAGTGACAAAATAACACCAACATGTTCCTATTTACATGTTGTGATTTGTAGAGTCACAGCATGTACAAAAAACAACGTAACATGAGACACAGCCATCTTCTAACTGTAAACAAACCGGGAACTATATTCTCAGGCGGAAGAATATAGTACTTGGGCGGAGTGATATGCTCGCAGCAAGCCTGTCTGAGAATATAGTTCCCGGTTTGTTTACTGTAAGAAGATGGCTGTGTCTCATGTTACGTTGTTTTTTGTACACGCTGTGACTCTACAAATCACAACGTGTAAGTAGGAACATGTTGGCGTTATTTTGTCACTTTTGTCACAATTCGGAGCAGTAGGCTAGTTGGAACCAGTTACCTGCAGGATCTGTGCTGGGCTAAGCTAATGCTGGAACCGTCAGACAGCGTTACAGCACGCATGGAGATGAGAAGGGTATGTATTGACTTGTCTTACTCTGGGGGTTACGGTGAATAAGCTAAATTCCCAATAAGTCGGCGTGTTCCTTTAAACGTGGCTGGGGCATCTGTCCCAACCCTAACACAGCGCTGCAGAGGAAGGTCTGGCTAGTCCACACAGCATTCTGGGATGGGAGAAAAACGTGCTCTGGTTTATTGGCATTTCTTTAAACCAATCCAAATCGTCTTGGGCGGCACTAAGTTCAAAAGTTGTTTTAGTCGTGCGAGAGAAAACTCTGTTCGGATTTACCCTGCAGAGATCTGAGGAGCAGTTAACCATAGTCCTCACAAATCCACAGGCGGTTAGAACGCCAACACAAAGAAAGAGGAAGGGGACGGACATCCGGCCCAAATGAAGGACATCCGGCGGAATTTCCAGCAGCACTGGAGCAATCCAGGAGATGGTTAACTGGTTCTACAGAAAATCCTGGATCAACAAGATTTGTAGGGTGTCCAAATATTTCTGTGTGCCCTCTGGTCCTCCTGCCTGTCCTCTAATATTTGAACAACAGTAGTCACGTTGTGTCTGATGCCAACCATCCAGCAGAACATTCCTCACACCTACACACACACACACACCACGGCCTGGCCACTGCCTTCTCTGACCGCCACACTACACAACAACTGCCTCTGTCACGCTGACCTATAAATGACAAGTGCATGCCACACACACACACACACACACACACACACATACAGTCATTGAGGATTAAGCGATGTAGGTCAATGTGAATGTGAATATGGTAATGGATCTATTGGCGAAGTGGCTTCATGAACACTCCGTTTCTGTCTCCACTCTCAGTTCAGGGTAAGGAGCGCTGGCTCAACACAGCCAGTCAAGTCCATGACAGGGGTGCATGATATATTGACTCAATATCATTATCGTGATATCACGTTGCGCAATATTATATCAAAAGTGTCGCAATAAGTATGCAATATTTTGTTTATTTTGTGAAGCGCTGCGTCCCGTCTGTTGGCTGTGTGGCTTAGTTGTGTTCGATTTAGAGCCCGCTTCAAACGCCATAGTGATCATCATTTCATTGGCCAGTTACCATGCCACTCGCACATGTTAGTGCACGTCAGCGCACGGGACCACTACGTGACAAACCCTATGGAGAGTACCACATGTGTGCATGTTTCAATAGAGTGACAGTGTGAGTGAAGAAATAGATAAAGACAACAAAACTCAGAACAAAGCAGAAAAGCTAAAGAAAAGTTGTGTCCTGTTCTCTTTATTTATATATTTGATACTGTCCAACCAGTAGAACATGTCCTGTTCTCTTTATTTATATATTTGATACTGTCCAACCAATAGAACATGTCCTGTTCTCTTTATTTATATATTTGATACTGTCCAACCAATAGAACATGTCCTGTTCTCTTTATTTATATATTTGATACTGTCCAACCAGTAGAACATGTCCTGTTCTGTAGACATGGTATTATTTATTCATGTTGGACCAGTCCAATATGAGCGTCAGTTGAAATAAACCTTGTGTTGTAAGAAACTTTTTTTTTTGTTTTGTTATGAATCTATTTTGATGCATTTTCCCATAACTTCTGTAATTTTACATAATGTTTAAAAATATCAAAATTAATATTGATATCACAATATTTATAATAGATATCCCAATATCACATTTTGTTAATATTGTGCAACCCTAGTCCATGATTCCCAGAAAGCCTTGTTTTCCCTCTGGGGTCTGGTGAAAATGGACAACCAAGCAGCTATGATTAGGGTCGGGTACCGTTTGGATTTGTCCCGATACCGGTGCTAAAACAGTACTTCTAAAACGGTGCAGGTGCCTAAACGGTACCTGAACCTATGCTTTAAAATAGAGATATAAAAAAACAACAGTCCATTAAACATTAAAGACATTAAAGAACGCCTTGTTTATTGCTAAGGCCATGTGGTCAAATTTTTATGATTTATTCAAAATGAAATAACAATAACTCACAATAATACAATAACTCACAATCAAAAGTGAAGCGTAAATCTCCCGGGTTACGGGCGCTGCCATCTTGCAGTAACTGTGCAGTACAGTAGTGATTGGGCGGTGGAGCTGCGGTATCCAAGTCCCGCCCATACACCCAGCCGACCAACAGCGAGTCAATCCTGGCTGTCAATCATGACGTTTCACTCCGTTTTTATAGCATCAAATAATAAAACCAAATCAGAAAAATGACTACTTGAACAGACATCAGCATGATCACAACTAAGGACTAAAAGGCATCCCCGTCTTTCTAAATTTCCAGATTTTGTTCCAGATCTTTCTATGTGTTGCTGAAAGGGGCTGTCTCCTGGCTCTTTCTCGACTAAGTTGCGTGACTGAAATAAATGAATTCCTCTTGTTCTTCTGCATCCCGGCCCTTCACTCCAGTGTGGATTCAATCTCATTTAATTTAAAAGAACCAGATGAATGACGGTGTGTGAGGATGAGCATCTCGTCTTCTCGGTTCACTCTTCCTCCATTCTCATGGTTAATAACTTCATTAACCCCTGTCAGCTCTTGGCTCTGGTCCAGCGGCTGTCACACACTAACTGTGGAGCTTGGAGTGCGTGTGTGTGTGCGTGTGTGTCTTCATTATTTAGGCATCTTATTATAACAGCAAGTGATCTCCCTCAGCCCCGAGCACAAAACACTAATGGCTGCTCTTGGGTGAAAACCTTGTTGTACGATTTCTGTGATGTTCATGAACTAACGCTATCTCAACAGGCTGATGACCATTTCCAACCCGCCTGGGCTCATAGAAGCCTTTAGCTCTGACCTAAAATACATTTCCAACCAAGGAAATGAAACAAGGCTGTTGTTCTTGTGAAGCTGACACTTTGGAGGTACAAGGTTTCTACCTGACAACTGTAATGTAGGCAGAGCTGTGCACGTGTTTCACAAAAATCCTAATAACTGTGACTTATGGTGCTAATACCTGAGGCCAAACATTATATCAGGGCGGCTATTATTAATTCACCACAAGCAGTAGTGACGGGACAGAAGATCATTGTATAACACACACACACACACACACACACACAGGCATAATAGAATTTGTGTTTGTCCCGATATGAAACTCATTTCCTGTGATGTCGTGTGTGGTGAGTCAGTGACTTTTAATACTGGATTTGTATTGTTTGCGTGTGTGTGTGTGTGTGTGTGTGTGTGTGTGTGTGTGTGCATGTGTGCATGTGTGCGTGTGTGTGATGCTACAGTTTGTGATCAGCATTTTATTTAAATGTTCTCTTCACTGTCTAAAACCAGATGCAGACCCTAACTTCTGTAAACTGCACAGATCACTTCTTACTGCAGTAGGAAACAACAGATTTTAGAGATGTGTGTGTGTAAAATGGAATATGGAACAGACACACACACACACACACACACACACACACACACACACACACACACACACACCAAATTGCCCACAGGGATAAATGAGGATGTTTTACTGTCATGCTCTGAATCCGGTTTCTGAGTGGCTATAAAATGTCCTCACTTGACTTTCTCAATTTTTTTTTTTTATGTTTTATGAATAAAAGTAAATGGGATTTTTTTAAATGAGCAGCAGAAAAAAATTACCTTTAAGTCTGAGTAAAAACAAAATCTCTACAAATGTACTAACATCATCACTACAGCCAGTTGTTCTTACATGTCACATAGTAATTAATTAGTTAATAACTTTATGTTGACGTACCAGAAATGGCAGAATTAAACCATGAAAGCACATTGCAGCACACTGGCACACCACTATCAGCACTTCCTCTTCAAAGAAGGCAAGCCTTTGGTGCATTATGGATCCAATAACTTAATTATTAGCTTTGCAAGATGAAGGATGAATAACATCGTATTCCATCATACAACTAACGTTAGCAAGCAGGCCAACCAATGAACACTGTAGCACTTAAAACGCACAGCCATCTCTGATCAGATGTAGAAAACAACTTGGTTACAGTCTGTTTAATTTCAAGACTTGCATCATGAGATTCCCGCCATACTAAAGTTTATTCTTTCCATACGCTGTGTGTTGTCTGTGTGTTGGTTGTGTGTTGGTTGTGTGTTGGGCTGTGTTTTGGGCTGTGTGTTGTCTGTGTGTTGGTCTGTGTGTTGGGCTGTGTGTTGGGCTGTGTGTTGTCTGTGTGTTGGGCTGTGTGTTGGGCTGTGTGTTGGGCTGTGTGTTGTCTGTGTGTTGGGCTGTGTGTTGGGCTGTGTGTTGGGCTGTGTGTTGTCTGTGTGTTGGGCTGTGTGTTGGGCTGTGTGTTGGGCTGTGTGTTGGGCTGTGTGTTGGGCTGTGTGTTGTCTGTGTGTTGTCTGTGTGTTGGGCTGTGTTTTGGGCTGTGTGTTGTCTGTGTGTTGTCTGTGTGTTGGGCTGTGTTTTGGGCTGTGTGTTGTCTGTGTGTTGGGCTGTGTGTTGGGCTGTGTGTTGGGCTGTGTGTTGGGCTGTGTGTTGTCTGTGTGTTGGGCTGTGTGTTGTCTGTGTGTTGGGCTGTGTGTTGGGCTGTGTGTTGGGCTGTGTGTTGTCTGTGTGTTGGTCTGTGTGTTGGGCTGTGTGTTGGGCTGTGTGTTGGGCTGTGTGTTGGGCTGTGTGTTGGGCTGTGTGTTGTCTGTGTGTTGTCTGTGTGTTGGGCTGTGTGTTGGGCTGTGTGTTGGCTCTGTGTTGGCTCTGTTGTCTCTGTGTTGTCCGTGTGTTGGCTGTGTGTTGGGCTGTGTGTTGGGTTGTGTGTTGGCTGTGTGTTGACTGTGTGTTGGCTGTGCACTGCTTGTGTGTTGGGCTGTGTGTTGGCTGTATGTTGGCCGTGCACTGGTTGTGTGTTGGGCTGTGTGTTGGGCTGTGTGTTGGGTTATGTGTTGGCTGTGTGTTGGGTTATGTGTTGGCTGTGTGTTGGGTTATGTGTTGGCTGTGTGTTGGGCTGTATGTCTGGCTGTGTGTTGGTTGTGTGTTGGGCTGTGTGTTGGGCTGTGTGTTGGTTGTGTGTTGGGCTGTGTGTTGGGCTGTGTTTTGGCTGTGTGTTGGGCTGTGTGCTGGTTGTGTGTCGGGCTGTGTGTCTGGCTGTGTGTTGGGCTGTGTGTTTGGCTGTGTGTTGGCTGTGTGTCTGGCTGTGTTTTGGGCTATGTGTTTTGGCTGTGTGTTGGGCAGTGTGCTGGTTGTGTGTTGGGCAGTTTTTTGGCTGTGTGGTGGGCTGTGTGTTGTCAAACATGTTTGAAATGATCAGGACAGCCCAGAGGAGTCTGAAGTCAGACAGACTTCCTGCTAAAAGAGGGGGTTGGGAAAGTTCAGAGTGAGGGTTCATCCATGTGCACACACGCACACACACACACACACACACACACACATGCATGCATGTACATAGAGAGGGAGTGAGTGAAGGGGGTTTTGCACAAACAGTCCCTCTGTCAGTGTGATGTCAGAGTTTGGCGAGGTCAGGGGTCAGGCACAAAAAATGATGTGACAGGTTGATTAGACCTCTCTCACTCACACACACACACACACACACACACACACACACACACACACACACACACACACACACACACACACACACACACACACACACAAGAAGTTAACACTTTGTCACAAACTGACGATAAGAAGAGCCACATCAGAACTGAAACAAAATACAATAAAAAGAAGAACATTCAAGTGAAATCATAAAAGAAGCTTTTGTACAAAAAGCGTGTGCAGTTGTGTCTCTCATGCCTCCATCCTGGAGGTCAACAGTCTTTATCAGCTGGTAATCTCTTTCAATATGGGCCTGCAACGTGTGAATGCATGCTATTCACTGCACAGTAACAGCCATTCAGAGCTGTCGGGGCCATTATCATAAAACTGTGGCATGAATGCCACCCTGTCAGTGCGACATAAAGAAGACAAAACACACTGGATTGCCTATTGAAGAGACAGACACACTGTCTTTACAGTGGAGTGTCAGTCCCACTCTGATGGGACGCAGTGTGACGGACATAGCAGCACTACGTGTGTGTGATCCAGGCATGTAACTGAACATGTGATGGAAGGGAGTATCAAACCTCAATACCTTTTGGTACGGACAGTAACTGTGTCTGTAGCAAATCAAACACTGCCAAGTACCAACAAAGTTACCAAAAGAATGTTGTTTTATTAAAAAGTCCCACCTTACCACCTCTACTGGTGATTATACTGAACTGATGCTCGCAGACTGACAAGAGTGGAGGATCAGTCACGCCAGAGGCAGCACTTTGTTCTACTGTGTCAGACAATCAGCTCTTTGACAGTGAAGCAAAACGACAGCCGCTACAGGGGGTAGCCTATGAGATGTGTCGAGCATGGACCCATTCACCTTCCTGTGTCACACACCATCCTCTGGATGTACATGGCTGCCTCTTCTGCAGACAGCACAATAAACGTAAGTAAAGCATTGCTTCTTCTTAAATTACTTCTACAACCAACTGTCTTCTTTTTCTCATATTATATCATGTCTTTTATGACATTACTGTGTCCAGTGTACAGAAAGTTGGATCAACCAATGAGTTTGTTTGAAATGCAGAGCCACACAGCACATTGTCAAGATGGGTTTCCCTCAGTTACCCACAATTTATTCTGAATTAGGGCTGCATAATTAATCGCAATTTTATCAAATTTGCAATTTGGACTAGTACAATATCCAAATCGCAGGTGGGGGCGCAATATTTGGCAAATTTGTGTCAAATCATTCTGAATTAAGTATTGTGGTGCTGCAGAGACGTCCCGGCCTACCAATCCTATTCTACAGACATCTTTGTTTGGTACAGAATCTCGCAAAAATCACACTATAATCATTAAAAAAAAAATGAAAACGGGAATAATTATACAAAAATTATCATTTCCTTCAATATCGTGAATCATATCACAATCGCAACATCAGTCAAAATAAATATTTACCTCATATCGTGCAGCCCTAGTCTGGATCAACAGAAGAACATTTCCAGGATAAAGCCTGACCTGCCACTCTCTCTCTGTGTGTGTTGCCATTCTCTAACTCTGTTCGTTTTGGAAAACAACAACAATCTCCGAGCTAACAAGTTACCCGCTGAAAATGTAAGAAAGAGTTTTGAAGAAAATGTAAATGTGGATGGTGCATCAAGTCATACCTGCTTGATTCCTTCGGGGACTGATTGTAAAGATTCACAAAGAATATGTTTAGGGCATTTCTTCTCTAACTGGGAGGTTTTGGGACCGATTGGTGGGATTGCTGTGGACGAAGTACACGCAGAGATACACTGGTAAAAATATATGGACGACACATCTCCACTTCATCCCACTGTATAAAAGCGAGGCCAAAATTTCTGAAAGTGGAGTGCAGTAATGATCGGGTGGTGGAGCCACGGTATCCAAGTCCCGCCCATACACCCAGCCGACCAATCGCAACTCAATCCCAGCTGTCAATCGAGATGTTTCAGCCTGTTTCTACAGCATCAAATAACTCATGTGTTTCTCAAATGGTGGTACTCGCACGCTTTGGGGTACGTTGGAGTACTGCAGGGGGTACGGGAAATTTTCTTAATGCATAATTCCTTAAATATTTACTGTATACTAAAATAAGGAATACATTTAGTGATGGATTCTAAACATTTTAAAAGAAGGCTAGCATTTAAGTGTTTTTCAGTTACAAGGTTGTTGTTTAGCTTAAATAGGTGCAGCGCTCTATTGCACCTCTTTGTATAGGGTTTTTTCTAAGATTTGTGCTGTTCAGGGGGTACTTGGCTGAGAATATATGTCAAAAGGGGTATATTATTGAAAAAGGTTTGAGAACCACTGAAATAACCAATAAAAATAAAACTGATCAGAAAAATGAGGGGTGATCTAAATGTTTTGGCTTCACTTTTGGGGAGCTGTCAAGCCGTCCGTCTTTATGTACAGTCTATGGTCACCTCCTGACTCTGCTGCCACAATCAGGCAGAACCATCCAGCTGGAAGATCAAAAGCATCTGAACATCGAGCACTTCTTCGTCCCATACATGGGAATCTCTAAAACTGGGCCAGCCGTGTACCTCGAAAAAACACTTGCATTTTAGATGAGCCTAAACTTGGTTTGATACTACTATACTTATAGCTACTGCACATCAATGGCTGCCAACTATGGGGAGAATATGCACAGGCCATTATAAAGTGAGAGAAACCAGCTCAATGAATATGTCTTGCCTGCATATTAGTTCACATAGATATAGAGTTTAAGAGATACATGCAGCAGCAATCCACACAGTATGCAGTCTCATTCAGTGGCTTCAACACTGATCACCACTCCAAGCAGTAAAGTAACAGTGTGGACCAAACCGTTGGGTTGGGTTGCTTCATTATAACGTTTAATGTCTGCTGTGACATTCTTATGCTAATTGTATATAGAACATGTCTCATAGTTCATGAGTCTACTTTTGATCCTAATATAGTCTTACAATCTCTAACTTCTTTTTTAAATGCGTGGACAGCATCAAAATTTAAACTAACATGACAGATTTCTAACATGTCCAGGCCACAGGGTGGCGAAACTGACATCTATCATCGGGCTCTGGCTAAAGAGTGAACAAGTGCACTTTAAAAATGTTGCACTGTTTCTTTATGTCAACCTGTGAGTGACACTACTATAGCTCACGATATCTCCAGTATGTCCATCATGGCTTCAGTCTAAAGCTGTGTCAATACTTTCAGTTCTCATGTCTTTGGAATGAATGCATACCTTATTTTTAATGTCCAATCTCTACTGATACACTATTTGAATCACTATCAAATGAGACTGTATTAAAATATATGTTGCCACACATCAGCGTTCAGGTGTTAGGACTCCACTCCATGCTGTCACACCTACCTCCACCTGTGGCACCCCCTGCAGGCAGTCAAACATTCTACAGAACACCTGCAGGACAACAGAATATACACAGCACATATATGAGCAGAGAAACATGTGTGGCAAAGATTCTTTTCTTCTTTCTCTTTGTGAATGTGTATATGTTCATAAAATATGACATCAATAAAAGTGCATCAGCTCGAGCTGTGGCAGACACAGCGTTAAAGTGTGCCTTACCCCCAGTTCATATATTATCTGAAATCTCAAACACACACACACACACACACACACACACACACACACACACACACACACACACACACACACACACACACACACACACACACACACACGTTACTATGGAAACCAAGCCTGAAGTACCAGAGCATCAGTCTGGACTGATCTAGATTTGCTGATAACAAACACACACACACACACACACACACACACACACACACACACACACACACACACAAATGCTGGTTCGGCTGAAATCTGTTCATCTGACATGATGGGGAAGACGCAGTTTGATAACAGATTGACTGCATTTATGAACACTGACTGTCCGTCTGTCTGTGGGTAGATCATGTGACCAATATGAGAATGATTGAGATTCAACACAAGAATGCATAATAACATTTTATATCAGCAAAAAAAACAGCAGCCTCAGTAATTTTATGGAAGATTATAGGATCTTTTGCTTTTGCACAGTTAGAGGGACCAAGAGTAAGATATGTCACACAATCTTAAGTCTGTTACAGCAGTGTTTCCTCTATGTTGATTTGACCGTGGCGGCCCCCCACAGCAACATTTCTGCCCCCCACGGTATCAGAAATAGGGCTGCATTGTTAGAGTGCATGTCGGAGAATAGCGCGGACACGTGCTTCACACCGCGAAGAAAACGGGAGAAAGGAAAAAGAGAGACGCTGTCCGGATGATAAGCCAGTTGTGATTGTGTGTGTACGTCCTTGAGAACTGTAAGTGGTATAACTTATGTTGTCAGTTCATTTAAGCCTGGTCTCGGCAAATTGAAATTAAGTTAACTGGTGATTTTCGTTGTTTGTGTTCTTAACCTGCTAGCTAAATTGCATGTGGCTGCCTCGCCCACGTTTGTATTTTCGGTGCATTATTTACATGCTGAAGTAGTTACACTGCATTGATATAATGTCATTAATAGTGGGTTTATTGTTATTTGCTACAGAATGCTTAGCCTATATGTCAAGATCAAAGTTGGCCTATATAGTAACTCAACAATTACAGTTCAATCACAACAGAAAATATGCCTCATTGTGTGTGTGAATAGAGGTGAATAAATATATTTGTTTGTGTTGCAGCGAAGTGTCAGTTCCGTTTCATGGAGGGGGGGTCGGTGTTCAGACCTGCTCCCACTGCTAAAAGAAATCCCAAAGGAAACACTGCTGTTACATCGTGTTTTGTCATGGCTTAATTCAAACATGACAGGACCGTTACAAGAGTTGGATAATTACGATTCCACTGGAATCCTAGTTGGAACCGGTACTCAATGCCCAATCCTACCTCCATGTGGACAAACTGATGGCTGATCCCATTCTCTCTGACATAAAGCCAGCATTTAGCCTACTGGAAGTCTGACTCCTGTAAACACACAGATCCATTGACATCATCATCAGATTGTGGAGGAGAGGAGAGGCAGCAGGACAGATCAGTCCCTCCAAGTTCTCCAGAGGCGGGGTCTTTTTATAGGCCATCAGAAGTGGAGTAGGCTAATTAGCATGTAGCCTTTATACAGAGCAGCATAACACTGGGCCATGGGCTGCACTGTCTGCTGCTGGAATACCTTTCAACAGCCCAACGTCCTCTGTTAGCCTCAGAGCTGATATTAACTATGATTACCAATGAGTTTTAAAGCATCAAGCTGCATCAGTCACCTTTTGTCCCCAACTGGCTGCTCTCTAATCCACGTGATATGTAGATTAGAAGAGATTTAAGTAGATTACATATGGATTTTCACCATCAGGGCTCCTGCACAACCTGCCTGAGGTGTGAGGCTGTTAGATAATAACAATAACTACTATGTTCTTCTTTACAAAGTAAATTAGTGTCAGAGAAAACTATCAGTTTTTAGAAATGTCTCATGATATACTGTCTTTAGAAGTGTTTTATTCAAAATCCCAATACTCTATACTCTCGAATCCAAGGGTATAACTTTGGGTTCAACCGGGAGGGGGAGGGTTTGGATCTCAAATTATGGGAGGTCCCGGGACATGTCTGCATGTATTGAAAAAAGCAACAAAAACAACTTAAAAACGTCAGAAGTTGGAAAAAGCGCCAACGAAAACAATGAAAACGTTGTAAAAGGAAAGAAAAACTCAGAAAAAAGCAGCAAAAACATAGCCTGGATGCCAGCAGAACTTAGCCCCGCCCACAACATTTTAGGTCGGGAAGTTCGGTCTGTACTTGATCCGTTGAGGAGCAACTATGCTCCAACCAGAGCTGTTCGGACCAATCAAATTGTCAGGGCGGGGGTTTATACGATGATGGACAGATGATCAACAGTAACGTAATCAACCACGTCACCAAAGAGCGCTTGGGTTGAATTTGTTTACAACAAAGATGGCTGCCGCTGGAGAATTGAGATGTGTAGATTCCTCCATCGCATCTGTTCTAGAAGATATCGACAGCGCATTCATTTTAAAAGAGGAACAGAGAACCTTCTTCTACTTCTTCCAGTGTGCGTGCAGTTGAGTTCTGTTGACAACTATGCTCTGATTGGTTGTAGGTCTATCCGTTGCTCTGATTGGTTGTAGTTCTATCCAATTGAGTGCAGAGGCATTTTCTTTCCTGGTTCGGTTGAAACACGCCCCATAATCCCAGCCCAATGGGGCAGCATCAGACTGACCACGTCAGGCTAGCAAAAACATTGAAAAGGAACAAAAACGGAAAAGGCCAGTTTTGATTATTGGGCGGGTGGTGTAACCCCCATCCCCCCCGTAATTAATTACACCTATGATCGAATCTCAATACTTTTTTAATTGCAGTAAATGTAAATCGCAATACAAATCAAATCGGCACCCATGTATTGTGAAAGAATCAAATCCGGACAAAAGCTGATCGTCCCGGTCATAATATCGGTGTATGGATGCTCCCAGGAACATAGGAATCATGTCGATGGGACATTTACACCCGTAGTTCTGTCAATAATGCATTACTAGAGTAAATCCTCCGGAAAAAATCTTATTCTCAAAGATCTTGTCACTTTTTGTCATATTTTGAATATGATTTCTAAGCAGATGTATCCTCATTAACCAATGGGAAGAGTAAGTCAGCGATGTGTGTCTGATGTCTTCTTAGAGTCAGAACTCCTTTTGGATTTTTGATGCAGTCCTGTAAGCTCTTGTCCCTGCCCTCTAGCCGTCCAGATTTAATTAATGCAGCTTTTATTTCGGTTTTTAAAGTATTTTATATGATGAACCACAGTGTGCAGCGCAACAAGGACTTTATATTATGAAGAAGAAACAACCATTTAACTTCATGTTAACTTGTTATGTTTTGTTGTTTGAACTCTTTCTCATACAGACCAAAAAAGGTAGAACTAGGGAATTGAAGGAAGGGAAGGGTGGGCGAAAGAGAGGAGCAGCAACATGTCAGTTTGGATGAGGCACACAGGAACATGACTGACCTACATTATTCTAACGCACCAGAGGGAGAGGGGAGACATCTTCGACATGGAAGTAGAATATTTGGATTCATTCATGCTATAAGCCAGGAAGCCATTGGGATTCACTGAGCAGTAAAGTTCATTTGAACGGTTATTAGCTAAGTGGTAGGGCTGCACGATATGAGGAAAATATCTAATTGCGATTATTTTGACTCATATTGCGATATTCATGATATTAGAAGAAATGGTTATTAAGGATCTGTACCAAACAAAGATGTTTTCTGTAGTCTGTAGGACTACAGCACCACAATACTTCATTCAGAATGGTTTGACACATATTTTGCCTTAACCAAATATTGCGCCCTATGCGATTTGGATATTGCACCAGTCCATATTGTGATTTCAATAAAATAGCCATAATTGTGCATCCCTACTAAGTGATGACATTTAATACCTGTTTGCAGGGTCTTTTGTCCATCACCATCTGCCAATGGCTGGTCTTCAATATCATTCAGCTGCTCCCACACTGCTGAGCTGTATGCCCTTCATTTTTTTCTTTTAAGTTGGTCTTCTCCGGCAGTGTGCTGCCCCACACACCTGCTGACTCGCTCTGCATTTAGCACCAAATTCTCCTCTGTGGTACCTGACCAGCGCTACTGGTAATCGAGCCGGGTGGCAAGCTACAGTAGATAAAGTAAAGGCCAGTTTATGCTTCTATGTTAAATTGATGCCTAAGGTACATACGTGGAGATACAGACCCTACGCCGTAGCCTGAAGTGCACCTCTCAAAAAATGTGCTGCATATCACTCCCCCTCTCCCTCCCATTTCATGTCTAAGCTGTCCTATCGGGTGAATGCCTAAAATGGCAAGAAAAATAAAAACGTTAAAAAAATGTAACTACACGTCACGGTGAAGCATACCGCGACGTGTGACACACACACATGCTGTCCCTGCTATTGACGCACACACTAACGCGCAAGTATGAACTTCAGGCCAGCAAAGGTCATTGGTCGATGCAAAACAGAACATCTTTAATCAACTCATGAGTTGTAGTGATGAGAGTTTGTAGAGAAGGAGGCTCATTTCAGTGACCTGCCTATGGCGGCTAACTTTTTGGACCCTGCTTATTTGTTTCTGCTTAATGACATTTTTCACAGCTAGTAATCTCTTAATGCCTATGATATCACCTCATTAGACATGAGATGTTTTGGCGGAGCTAAGACCTTGAAAAGTGATTTTTATGAAATGGCCTGTCACAAAACTATTTCAACACATTCTGACCTTTACAGCATGAACTACTCTCATCCAAGTTCCCCCAATGCCTAAAGCTGCACAAATCAATATTTTCATTCGAACGGATGACATGACAGTGTGTAATGTGAAAGGTGTCACTCTGAGTGAAGAACCCACAGAGAGTGATCGCCAACCTTGCAGTTTGCAATCTTTAGGAGTCTTTCAAATTTTTGGGGTTTTCTGGCCCACAACCTTACTGTTTAGGTTGAGTCTCCCTGCTCTTATCCAGATGATCTTCCAGATGAGCAGAATTCATGCCAATATGTCTGTTACATTAAAATATATTTTGTGTCCGAGACTGCGTGATCATCAAAATCAATAGTCTTCATTCTCTGGGGACCATGAACATGCGCTGCAATCACGATTGGCAATGCAGCACCTGTGTGACATTTTGACCTGAGCGGGGCCAGAGGAAAGCATGAGGATTCATCCTCTGGGGAACGTGAACATCTGGACTAAATGTCACGGGCAGTTGATGAGATGCTGTGAGACCTTTGTTTCAGCAGTGAAGCACAAAGGACACAGTGCAGTAAGCATAATCTCAAACCACTGTAATATTTTTTTTAAGTTACAACAGTTTGAGGAAACTGGCCTTCTCTTACATAAGGCTTGGTGGGAGACTACTGTAATGTGAGCGGGAATAATCCTGACCTAATTTCACTGCTACACTCCTCCAGCGAGGTCAAGAATGTGTTTGAGAGATGTACAATACAAATACATAGTGGTGCATAGTCTGGCCTGTCACACACACATGCAAAAACGCACACAGACACACACACACACACACACACACACACACACACACACACACACACACAGAGCAGCCTGGCTCATGTGTCCCCCCCCCCGTCCCCCCCCCCTTCTGTCTGGCCGAAGGAATGCTCCGTTTCCTGTGTGTTGTGATCTGTGGACGCTGACTGCTTCCCAGCGGGCCTCCTCACAGATCCCAGCAGCGCGATAAGGAAGTCGCCTCCTCTAGCAGCTACTGAACCCACCACACTGATTCCCAGACAAATCTACATTCCAACTTTCAGCCATTTTTACACATTCCTGCTCTGCTCTAAACATCTCTCAAGTCCTACTCTTCCCGGAGCACCAGTAACTCACAGCTCTGGTGACATCTACATGCATGCATGAGGTGACTAGGGATGTAACGGTATGAAAATGTAACCTCACGGTTACAGTGACCAAAATGATCATGGTTTTCGGTATTACCGTGGTATTGGTATATATGGTAAGTGTGTTCAATATGTTCAGAAAGCACTGATAGGCCTACACAAGCTGAAATAGTTTTAAGAAGTGTAACAGTGATTATTATATTACAAAAATATAGGCAATAGGCTGATAGGGCAGGGCGCCTGCGTGGCAACTTCAGGAGACTCAGATGGAGCTGGGAAGGACAGGGTTTCCACACCGTGGTAATCCACCGTGATAATAATGATATTTTAAATGAAAACGGTAATTGTTATCGTCAACATTTTTATCGTGGTTAACCGTTACACCGGTAATCGTTACATCCCTAGAGGTGAAACACTTGTATCTTCTATGTCATTTTCTCTCACAATATCAATATACACGTCATGGTATAGTCAATGTCTCACATGTCAAACTCAAGGCCCGCGGGCCAAATCCAGCCCCTCGCAAAAATTTGATCAGGCTCCCATATCAACTTAGGTTAAAAATAAATTTTGGCCGACTAGTTTTTTTACACTTTTTACAACGTTTTTGATGCTTTTTGCGTCATTGTTTCCAAACGTTCTTGGCATTTTCTTCAACATTTTTGTCGACTAAACTGTAAGTGAGAAGACTATAAGACACATGCAATAATGCAGTCAAAGATATTTGACTTTTCTAAGAAATAAAAGCAATAAACTACTGTACATGTCTGGCCCTTGATGTGATTCACAGCTAAATAAAAGTGGAACAGTAATAACTTCTTGGCTCACAGCCGTGAGATCTTGGGAGATGTTTGGTGCTGCTTAAAGCTAAAGACTCAACTTGTTTCATAATGATGAGGAAGTCGCTCAGACTGTAATTCTCTTACAGCTCCACGGATTTATTTTTATTTCAGTGCCAACCAAAGGCTCCAGAGACCTAAATATGTCTCATTGGAGCTGTAGTTGTAGGTAAAAATAGAACAGTTGTTATATCTTTGTAAAAATAGCAATGGGTCAGATTTGTATTACCCAGTACAGTGGCAAGTGCAGAAATACACTGCTGCTAAGGGCTGACTTGTTTCTAGTACTTCATGTGTGGTACTTGTGTCTGTGCAGGCTGAATATAAAGATGCTTAAGCCAGGAGCTTAACGAAAAACGTAACACTATGTTTTAGATTGACCACTCCGACTTCACATACTCAACTAAATTATTCAACTCTGAATCACATTCACTCGATGTACCAGCCGTTTTTGTACTCCGAATATTAAAATGTACAGTATGTAACTAAAGATCCTGGATAACCGCCAGGGACAGGATGTAACAGCACTGTCTGTGCCGTCTGTAATGTGTAGGCAAGGAGTCCACACGGTTCTGTTTATGCTATACTGGCGGTGGACTGTAACTAAGTACATTTACTCCAGTACTGTACTTCAGTCCAAATGTTGAGGTACTTCACTACTTCACTTGAGTCTTTTCTCTTCATGCCACTTTCTACTTCTACTCCGCTACATTTCAGAGAGAAATATTGTACTTTTTACTCCACTACATTCATCTGTTACAGCTTTAGTTACTAGTTACTTTACACATTAAGATTTCTGCACACAAAACACATGTAGTTAATAAAATGAAAAATAAAATGTAAAGAGTGCAGAAGTGGCATTACTGACTGGACTGAGAGATACTTTGCTGAAGCAACGGCACAAAACACAACAAGAGAGACCTCTAACGCTATTAGGAGAAGTGGTAAAATATTTTCAGTTCATTTTGAAACTGCGTGGGGGACAAATTAGACTGTGAAGGGGCGCCACAGTCTGGTTAAGGAATGGGAACGTTAATGTGAGATGGTGTCAAGTCTGTTCAAAGTCTTCTAGTGTCTGGTAGGCATCAGTCTAGTTCAATTCAGTTTAATGCAGCTGAATATTACAGTATAGAGATCCATGACACAGACATTTATGTGTGTGCGTGTGTGTGTGTGTGTGTGTGTGTGTGTGTGTGTGTGTGTGTGCTGACTCAGTGTATTTTCTCGAAATCATCATTCTTTCAGCACAGACACAAACGCTCTCTTTTTATGCCTTTCTCTTTTCCACTGTCCATTGTTACGCACATTAGCAGAGTGCCAGCACACACACATACACACACACACACACACACACACACACACACACACACCTAATGAATGTAACATCTGGAGCAGTCAGCAGAAATTCACGGTGTTAAAAGCTTGACTCAGCAGAAACCACAGCGGCTGCTACCACCACTAGTGTACACACAGTGGGCCATATGGATGAAATCATCTATCACCTATATGTCATTTTTATCTCGCAATGTCGATACATACGTCATGGTATAGTCGATGTGATGTTAAAATTAACTGTGCACAGGAATGTCAGTTTTAATACATGATCTGCACAACATCCCGGCTCATCGATTATAACATTACCCACAATCACCTGACGCAACAAGAGATATTACAGGGACAATTACCTTGATATTTAAACAGTATTCCACTGTACTACATACTCCACTGTTTGTCTATCTTATTGCAGGAGTAATCTGTCACTCCATGAAAATCAGAAGCTGTCTATTCAAAGCAGCCCAAAGTCCCTCAGATTGCATTTTGGATGATGTTGTATCATACACCTAGCACTGTACGGAATAATACAGCATGAACATTTCCCATAAGATGAGATGAATCCAGAAAAGATTCATCCCTGTGCTTTTTTAAGATTTGCATCAGAAATTGGGAGTGTAAAAAAACTAAAATCCTGCTTCACCTTTCAAAACCAATTCCTCAGCTGTTCTCTTGCAGATGGCATGAATTCCTGAAGCACATCAACGCATTTGCCAAATGTTCAGCCACTGCTTGCCAACATGTGCTGAGCATAGTACTATCTAATAATTGCCATGGTCGTCTGTGTCTTTAATCTAGGCCTGTCACGATAACAAATTTTGCTGGACGATAAATTGTCCCAGAAATTATTGCGATAAACGATAATATTCAATCCAATTCAATTTTATTTATAGTATCAAATCATAACATAGGTTATCTCGAGACACTTTACAGATAGAGTAGGTCTAGACCACACTCTATAATTTACAAAGCAACCAACAATTCCAACAATTACAGTAATTCCCTCAAGAGCAAGCAATATTGTCATCGAGAGACCATTTGCATCTAATATAATGATAATGTCATAATAATAATAATAATAATAATAATAATAATACTACAGGTACAGCTTTTCAAAGATCAATACACTTTTATTTCTAAAGAATATTTAACACTGAAACTGGAAGACATTTTAAATATCCACAATATGTCTTTGATATCCTTTGGTATGTCGTCTTTCACGCTGATGTACAGTTGTGGAATTGCCGTTTGTGACACGTAAGTTCTCAGACTACAGACTCTGTACTACATTTTACAATTATTTAACACTAAATATTACATTTAAATAACATATAATTAATAAATAAAATCTATATGTATGGCTTTCTGACACGTGGCGAGTAAATGTACCAAAATAGTTCTGTTTTTCAGTCTTCATTTTGGCGAAGGTGCGGCTTCTGCTCGTGGGGGCGGGCCGGCACACACACACACACACAGACACACACACACACAGACACACACACACACACACACACACACACACACAGACACACACACACACAGACACACACACACACACACACACACACACACACACAGACACACACAGACACACACACACACACACACACACACACACACACACACACACACACACACACACACACACACACACACACACACACACACACACAGACACACACACACACACAGACACACACACACACACACACACACACACACACACACACACACACACACACACACACAGACACACACACACACAGACACACGCAGACACACACAGACACACACACACACACAGACACACACACACAGACACACACACACACACACAGACACACACACACACACACACACACAGACACACACAGACACACACACACACACAGACACACACACACACACAGACACACACACACACACAGACACACACACACACAGACACACACACACACACACACACACACACACACACACACACACACACACACACAGACACACACACACACACAGACACACACACACACACACACACACACACAGACACACACAGACACACACACACACACAGACACACACAGACACACACACACACACACACACACACACACACAGACACACACAGACACACACACGCGCCAACTCTGACATAGGCTACTTTCCACACTCCGTGTCCGCGGACAGCTGTAGGCTTGTACCGTTAATGTTCGGTGCATTGTCGGACACATGCAGCCACTTTCCTGAAACCGCTTGCGAGACTGACGAGTCCACAGCGGCGTGTATGTCCGAGCCCGTCTCCACAGTCTCCCCCTGCAGGTTGTCAGCTGTGTGGTTTGGAATGAAAGGGAGAAAACTGGACGCCGAGTAACACGGGTGATATCGCTCATATACTTTTTTTTTTGACGGCCTTAACTGCAAAGTGCTGCAGGAAACCCTGCTCCAACTCTCTCGCTCTCTCCGCCTGGAGTAGCCTACCGCCCACACAAAGACCATGCGACTGACAAGAGGGTTCACTCCTCGTTACGGAATCGAGAGTGGTCCTACAGTCTCTTTGGTAGAGAGAGACGAGGAAAACAAACAAGCATGCAAATGGAAATTATCGCGGCCGGAAAAATTATCGAGCTCATTTTTTTTTTATCATGCGATAACTCGATATATTGACTATCGCGACAGGCCTATGTGGGGGATAATGTCAGTAAATGTGAGTCAAATAAAGACTTACTGCTTATCATTTGTGAAAGCGCCGCACAAAACACAGACATATAGGCTATGCAAAGTCATTTCTAAATCACCAGGTCCCATGCAAATAGGGCTTTTGTAGGAGCGCGATTAATGATAGAAGAGATGGCCCAAACTACAAAAATAAAAGTTGTAGTAAACCAGAATTCTCCTTTAAGAATAAGAAAAATCAATAATGCAACAATCATTTAGTGGATGCAGCGCAAGCATTCTACAGTTTCACAATTATACTCTTTTTTTGTGTGTGTTTGTTTGAATGACCTAGAGGGACTGCAGCTGATCAGTAGCAGATCCTTAATCAGATCGGCTAGAATGGTCGACGTAGTCAGGTTTAGGCATGGGGAGTGGGGATTGGTTAGGGTTAGGGTAAGAATACCAGGGTAAGCCAATCAGAGGCATAATAAGGCGGGCCACGAGGCACTTAGCGGATCTGAACTAGCATCTACCCTGATCAGCAGCAGCTCATTTCCTGCCACGCTCCGTGTTCCTCCCCACTTTCTATTAAAAGAATATTCAGATCTGAAACAACTGCACACACACACACACACACACACACACACACACACACACACACACACACACACACAGACATTAGGGGACTGCAGCTTGGGTGCACACACACACACACACACACACACACACACACTCACACTCTATGGGAGCTGTGAGTTTAATCTGCCCAGCTGCCATCCTGTGAATTGGTTGTGAACTGAGAGGCCAAGCAATTTACTCCTTACAAAGGCCATTCCACACCACTGAGCTGTGTGTGTGTGTGTGTGTGTGTGTGTGTGTGTGTGTGTGTGTGTGTGTGTGTGTGTGTGTGTGTATGTGAATAGATGGAATATGTGCAGGATGGAGAGTGTTGCAGCAGAGATGAGAAGGAGGATTGGAGAGATGATGGGGATACAGAGGGGATGGGGGGGGGACTGGAAGGATGAGAGCAGATGAGAGAGGGATGCTGGGAATTGAGGGAGGGGAAATGAGAGGAAGGAAGTGAGGGCACTATTTACAGGGAGGTGAAGAGATAAAGATGTGTGTGTGTGTGTGTGTGTGTGTGTGTGTGTGTGTGTGTGTGTGTGTGTGTGTGTGTGTGTGCGTGCGTGCGTGTGTGTGTGTGTGGGGGGGGGGTGTTTAGCTCTTGTCTGATGTTACCCTCCTCTCGGAGAGGACAACACACACCGCTCGATAAATGACTCCCTGTGATTACATATTCATTAGTTCTGAGACTCCATTCAAGAAAAGCTAACGGTCATAATCCATTTTTGACCAGAAACTAAATTATCATGTCAGATTTAATAATACCTTATGCAGATGACACACAGCTATATGTCCCTCTATTACAAAATAACCATTCACAGATTCTGAAATTACAGGCATGCCTGGCAGAAATTCAAAATTGGATGGGTAAGAATTTCTTGCTGCTTAATGCAGACAAAACCCAGCTGCTCATAGTGAGGCCAGCCAAATATAGCATCCCAGTGGAGAAACAAATTTTTAAAATTTTAACGACTGTGTGATCACAGAGAGTGACACTGTTAAGAACTTAGGTGTCACACTTTGACAAAACTCTAACTTTCCGCCCACATATAAAGGCTAACACCAGGACTGCCTTTTACCATCTAGGCAACATTCTCGAATAAGACCAATGCTATCAATGCATGATGCAGAAATACTAATTCATGCATTTGTCTCATCAAGACTCGATTACTGCAACGCACTGTTCTCAGCCCTCCCTGCCTGTATGACCAAAAGTCTCCAGCTTGTAAAAAATGCGGTAGCCCGAGTTTTGACTAAGACAAAAAAATGTAGCCTCATTTCACCAGTTCTGGCTGCTCTACATTGGTTACCTGTGCAAGCCAGGGCTGAAGGGACTTAAAGGGACTTGCGCCTGCCTACTTAAGTGAGCTACTTAAACCATATATCCCAACACACCCCCTTCGTTCTATGGATGCTGGTCTTCTGATCGTTCCAAATATAAAAAAAAGATCAGCTGGTCACCGGGCCTTTGCCTTTTGCGCACCCTCTGTCTGGAATGGTCTTCCATTCAACGTTAGGGAGGCAGGCTCAGTGGATATTTTAAGACTTAAAACATTTCTTTACTCAAAGTATTATGAACATGTTTAAAATCCATAACTTTTGAACCATTGTTTTATTGTTTATTTTATTATGCATTATCATTCGTTGTTTTATTTCATGTCTTAACAATTTTAACCTGTGGTATTTCAATTATGTATTTTTTTGTTTGTAAAATGTGTTCTGAGACCATGGTCCATGGTGACAATTCACTATAAATAACAATAAATTGAATTGAATTGAATAGTCTCTTTCGACGACGTTTCATCGGCGGGATTGCTCCAGTGCTGCCGGAGGTTACCTTCCTGTTTCTTTGTGTTGGCGTTCTAAACGCCAAGCTAGAACTGAAAATCAAATTATAATTATCTCTTTTTTGGGTAAAATTCTCACCACACACTTGACAGCCATTGTAATTCCAAAATTCGCCTACCTACGTGCACATGTTCCACCAAAACAAGTTCAGTCCCGAGACTGTTTTGCAGAATAGAATACTAAATATTGAATTGATCCTGTAATGACACATAATAGGGAAGAGGGACGGTTCTTCTACAGAAAACGCAGCTACTTGAACACTTTTCTTCTTGTTGTTCTGCTGCGATTATAACAGGGATTTTTCCAGCTGATCTTTTAGTCCAGAGACTCTGATCCCAGGCTGTGGCCTGAGTTGGGGCTGTGAGATGTGAGCTGTTTCATTCTCTTCTCAGACTGTGTGGTCCAGTATATCACAGCATATGAGCAACCCAAACCAGGGAATGGTTGTTATTTTAGCTTGATTTAACTGCAGCAATTAGCTTTTAACATGGTTGCTGAAAAACCTTCTGTCAATGAAGTAATGGATTCATCTTTTTAGCACATTTGTTTCTAGGATTTAATGAATTTATAGATTCATGCCATGCATTCATTATAAATGCAACCAGTGCATTTCCACACAATAAAAAATGTGCCTGCTTTCAGATCAACATGTTAATGGTTGTTACAAGTCTGATCCTGTCATGAGGATAACTACACACAATATCGGCTGACACAGACTGAAACATAACAGTACACACACAGTGTACTACATGGTGCAAGGTTCGTCCCTACATATGGAATCCTACCAGTGGAGAAAGGGAGCACAGGAAAATAATAATACAAAAACATCTGCATGGGTACTTTATCAGAATTATGATCACAGGGTAGTCGAAGTGAATCTATCATCTATCTATCAACCTAATCCTTACTAAGTCACACAGACAGACAGACAGACAGTTTGCTGAATGACTGTGTGCATGCAGCAAAAATATCAAAGTGGTCAGTGATGTGTGCAGATGTGTGCAGCTTCTGTTAGCCAGCTGCCTCACTGACTGCAGCACAGAGCTGACTGGAGCCTTCCCATGTAGCAGCGACACAGTAACACAGGATTATGGGTGATTGTTACCCAGGCTGGCCACTATGGGCAAAATGGGACATCCTGAGAATTCTCTGTGTTTCCATTCAATTGGCAAGCAAATTTGAAGCAAACTTTTGAAATGTTTGCACAAGGAAACGTGAATAAGGTGCGTTTCCATCAACTGGTTTGGAGTGAATAGCCTGGGCTACAGCGTAGTTTGGTCAGAAGTTGGCGCTGTAGGCTACACATGGCTGTAATTCTCCAGTAAAAATAGAGTAGAAGAAGTAGAGGTTGGTAACAGAAAACAAAACAACAGGCCTTGGCCATCTAACCCAAGGGGGTAAGCCTCTCTCCACAACGTGTAGCTCCTATGACGCCCTTTTGATGCTAACAAGCACTCACCCGCCGTTAGCATTCCATTGACTCCCATTCATTTTGGCGCCACTTTGACAGCAAATAACTTTACATTTGAAGCGTTTAAAGACTCTATTTGTCCATTGTTTATTTCTAAAGAAACACGACAATGTATAAAAGGCTCCATTACCTTGTACATCACATTATGGCTCCGTAGCAGACGCTTTTATAAAAATAGGCTAATGATTGGGTCATAACAACGAGACTTACTGTCACAGAGTAGAGGAATTACCGTATAGTACAGGAGAAGCTCACAGGCAGTTTGGATTTACAATAGCTTCAGGAATTATTTTTGAATGGTTCTTTAATGTCAGCTAGTGTTGGCCATGTTTCACGCTGTCCTGAGACACGTTATGGGAATATCTGGGAAGACGCCGACAGGAAACAGCTGGTCAGTCCTGGGAGTTAAATGTTCACTAATTCAGTCCTTTTTTGGCAAAAGGTGTGTTCATATCCCATTAGCATCAACCTTTTTTTCCACAAACACAAAAACCACCCCCGGGGAGCATTAAAACTTTTTTTAAAGTATGAGGGCATGCCATGCTAGCAGCTAGGCGAGCATTATAACATGTGTTACAAAGTGACCCATGTTTGCCTCTGAAGTAAAGGCTGGACTACAACAGAGCTGTTTGGAGCAGTTTGTGAATCTGTGGGGTTGTGTTACAGTCTCAACGGCCGCAAATGGAGACCTTTGGCAACACCGATACTGATGCCAACGTTTCTCCTGATTGGGTCTTGTCGGTCACGACGTCTCGTTCTCTGAGACTAAAGCTACTAGGGCTGCCACCTCTTAGTCGATTAGTCGACTAATCGGTCGTTTTGGTCTTAGTCGACTAAGATTTCTTTAGTCGATTAGTCATTTTTTATGCTTATTCATGCTTAATTACTTATTTCCAAGAAACTTCTGAGCACATTTATGGTAAACACAAGATTTAAAGTGGTGCTTTTGCAGGATTAATTGTGGAGAAACTCAGTTTTACAGATGGTTAATTAACTACATTTATATTGTGCTTTTCTAGTCTTAACCACCTCTCAAATCGCACAGCTCTGTCAATTAAATCAACTAATCGATTAGTCGACAAAATCGTATAAGTGTTAGTCGATTAAGAATTTCTTTAGTCGAGGACAGCCCTAAAAGCTACTAACGTTACCATGGCAACTACCAGCAGCGGGCAGATTCTCCACGCTGCCTCCTGTTTATGTCCAGTATACCAGAATGTTGATGAGATATGAGGTTTGGGCGTGTTAGTTTGAACAGAGATTAGTTCTACTACTGGAGCTAAAAACAATTGGTGCACGCAGATTGCACAGAGCTTAACAACTAAAAGGTAGCAATGTAAATGTATTGTCATGTTTTTCTTACATGTGTACATGTAATTGCAATTATATAATATTAAAGATTATTTGACCAAAACACCTTATGATAATACTCAATTGTGTTGTACTGTGGGAACAGTTTTTCAGAGTGATAAAATAATTCAGGAGTATTTTATATTTCACACCATCACACCACACTGTCACTATTATTATTATGCCATGGGTGTAGCTTGGTAACAAGCTCCAGTGTGTAATCAAATGAAATCCCCATTCTTAATCCTGTTTACGCAGTTCTGATTGGTCCGTTGTTTCTTCACTCGAGAGAATTATCCAGAGCCCTTAACCCCTCTAAGCATACTCCTGCAGGCCAACCGGTCTGCATGGAAAGATACCACCACAGCTAAGAGACTAAATGGGTTTCTGAAACTTGGGTAATGTGGACATATACATATGGTGGACTTTACTGTAATGCAGCCTTTAAAACCAGGAAAAGACAACACTTATGTCATATTACGATATTATGATACCCAAAATCTAAGACGATATCTAGTCTCATATCACGATATCGATATAATATCGATATATTGCCCAGCCCTAGTAGTAGCCATGGAACACAGTAAGCGGCACTATAAAGTGTAGCTTTATTTTACTTTGAAAAAGCCTGTTTCAACTTCACCCCTCAAAGAATCAGAATCTAGAATCGATAAGAACTGGAATCTAAAGGAAGGATCGGAATCAGAACTGTTAAAATCAAAACGACGCCCAACCCTATCAGTCAGGACTCATTAATGGATTGAAATGAGATGTTGATTGCTTTGCGAGATGTGAGGAAGCAGGAAGTGAGAGATGGTTGAACAGAACGATGGGAATGCATAACAACGGAGTGAGGTAAAGAGGAAGTAATGAAAGGTGAAAAAGTGTCTGCCGGGCAAATGACATTGAGCCGTCCATCTTTCAGTCTGAGCACAGCAACGTCTCCCTCTTCACATCATTAATCTCTCTCTGTCTTTCCCGTTCTCTTCCATTCATTTACCATTTCATTACCCCCCTCTCCTTCCAATTCTTTCTCCCTACCCTCCCCTCTCTGCCTCTCCACGGTGTGTAAATCATCCAATCAGGCTCGATCATCACAGAGGCCAGGGGTCAAGTACCGACAAGCTGGGACTAAGGCGTGTCCGACTGGGAGAATGGAGGGAGGGAGGGAGGATGATGGGTGGGAGGGAGAATTGTAACCGTATAATACATAAGTGAATAAGTTTCAGGTAATGCAAACAGAAAGGCAACTATTTTTGATTTGTTTAATGTTCCTCAGTTATGAAAGCATTCATGCACAAATGTTCTATTAATTACACTGAGTATTAAGAACAAGTCTTTTACATTTAGGCATGCAGAATTTGCTTTCAGAAATAATGACATTGTAAAAAGACATGATTTAAGGTTTTTTTAATTTACATTAACACGTTACAGATTCCCTCCAACTATCAGAGGAGATGCTATTAAAAAATGTTAATCCACACACACACACACACACACACACACACACACACACACTTAAACTGCATTTAATGGAACACTCAATATTATAAACTGCCTCATTGCACAGAACGAGCGTTATTTGCCAGCAGGGTTTTGCAGTGGTTGTTGATCGATGTCAGTTCACAGTGTCTGAGCCAGGCTAGCAGTTTCCCCCTGCTTCCAGTCTTTGTGCTAAGCTAGGCTAAAGACGGGGGATGAATACAGGAAGCACAGTTACAGAGACTGATGGAAGACAGTGTCTACTGCTGAGGACTGTGTCTCTCAGAGAACGCAGACCGTTATTGGGTTCAGTGCATCGGATGCCTGAACTGCAGATATAGCCTACATATCTATCAATCGATAAAGTCAAATCAATACTAAACCATTTATGGCTAATGGAGGCACGGATATCACAACAAGCAAGCACACTGTATTACCCACAGAACAAACAGGCTTTCTACTGCGGGTCTGAAGGCACTCACCAGAGTTCATATTAGAGCCCGATGGATCAGGGGTTTAAGGCCAATACTGAGATTGAGATTTTAAAACTTAACAATGTATCAGTTGTTATTTGTTTTAAAGGAATACGCCACTGTTTGTTGAAATAGGGTTATTTACTGTCTCCTCTATATTTATATAGGTGGGCAAATGCATTTTTGTCCTAGTGCATGCATTGCCTTAGTCCGGCAGCCCGTAATGGTAAGCGTGATATCTCTGTGCCCGAATAGCAGTGCTTCGGCTGTAGCCTACTTCCACCCAATATAGTCCCAAGTCAATTTCTACCTAGGATATGGTCTAGTCTTAATCTGCATTGCTATTTGTACTCGGTGTGAATACGCAGGCCACAAGAAGTAATCAGTTTGTTTTTGTTGTTGTTGGGTCACTTTTACTCACGACATGCTAACGGAAACAAAGGATTCCATTCAATACGCCAAGCTGAGCTAGCGGCTGGGTTTTTTTTAATTGAAAAACTTAACATTTTCTTGAGAAAGGACCTCTAAATACCCTGCGCATATGCACCAGAGTTTTCCAGAAACCTGAAAACAGAAAACACTGCATGACATAAGGAAATGTTTTGATAAAGATCTTTTGGAAATAGTTTTTTAAAGAATTGGGACCTAGATATACAGTATTTTACTGTGTTAAAGTAAAGTTGTCAGTGTTCTCTGGTGAACACTTTAATGGAGACACTGTCTCGAAATGACTTCAAACCTCTTTGGGACATTTCTGTACTGACATGTTTTTGCTTATCAGCCAGTGTGTGTGTGTGTGTGTGTGTGTGTGTGTGTGTGTGTGTGTGTGTGTGTGTGTGTGTGTGTGTGTGTGTGTGTGTGTGTGTGTGTGTGTGTGTGTGTGTGTGTGTATATATATATATATATATACACAGTATATATAAATATATATAGATATACTGTATATATGATCTTTAAAGAGAAAACTCAAATATCAGCCTCACGTAAACACAAACACACCAGGCCCTCTTTTAATATTAGAAACATCAATGTCCTAAAATGACATTGTTAGCGCGTGCATTATGTGTTCTGCTGTGCTGACTGCAATCAAACACCGAGGCGTGCTCGTACCTGACACTGTTTCAACACACAGACAGTTTACTCAGATGCAACAATGTGTGAAATGTGTTGAGAGCACTGACAGCTGCACCCGCACCTCTGTACCTCTGTTTTACACTCTGCTACCCTGCCAGCTCATCAGCACAGACGCTCAGTGAAATATCCAGTTTGTTTTAAGCACTAAGACACTAAAGTAGTGGGGTTCCACTTATACTATATTTCCATTTTTTTATGATCTTTCCATCTGTGTGCATTCATGTCCCAGTACTAACCTAGCTCCGGGGAGCTTATTCACCGAAGTCCTTATGTTTTCTCGCCTCACACTTTTTCTTGGATTGGGGTGGCACCTGGATCGTGGTTGCAGCTGCGGCCATGGTCCTGCTCTACGCCCTGCTACGCCCTGCACTGCTACTACTATTATTACTAGTTCTATTATCTTTATTGCTACTAGGGCTGGTCCGAATACCATTTTTTCAGCTTCGAAGCTTCGGTAGTAATGAGCATCGAATATTCGAAGCTTCGGAACATATTATCTCTAATAAAGGCAGGAATCTCTATGTGTCTGTCTGTTTGCATTTTGATTATTTTGAGAACCTTTCATCCAAACGACTTCACAAGGGAGTGCAGTGTCATATTTGGTGCAATATAGATAGACAGGCCAGACGCGTTCAGAATTAATAAACTTTTAACATCTCAAGGATCACCGTCTCGTCAACGGGACACTTTGTGACTGGGGCTTCGCTGTAACCTCGATAAAACTTCCACTCATGAGCGTTTTTATAACTTTGAAGCATTAAATCTTTAAAATATAAAGCCATGTACACAACTGTTACAAAGTAAAAGAAAATAAAACAATTTAGCCGTAATCTGCGCAGCCGAGAGTGCATGCATACCTGTTTTTGTTGTCCTTTCAGCAACAAAGTGGTACAAAGTGGACCAAAACTTGATTTTCATAAATCCCCAAGAGTCCGAGGAAATGTAATATCCAAGCTTTATATTCCAAAACGATCTCTTCGCCTCACAATGTTGAAGTTTCTGGCCGAATCACAACGGAAAAATGCGAAACAGTTTTCCATTTCCGCACTTATCGCCGCTAGCTTCTCTGCCCAGCTCGCTAAATGCTCGAAGTGGGTGTCAGTACCCGATCCGTTCCACCGGCACGATCCGTTCTGCGCATGTGCAAGATGACACGTATGCCATGACGTAGGCGCAGATGATAACGCTGCATTCATGCCACCACCACCTCGGAATAACGGCACCGCTTCCACCTGCACGATCCGTTCTGCGCATGCGCAAGATGTTCTCACGCTAGCCTCCAGCTAACGTTAGTTAGCTAATAGCTAATTCGGCGGACCGCTAGGTGATTATAGCGGTCTGCCGTTAGCCTCCACCGGGAAGCTAACGTTAGTTTAGCTAACGGTTAATTTGGCTAACCGCTAGCTGATTGCAGCGGTCTGCCATTAGCCTCCACAGTTAAGCTAACGTTAGTTTAGCTAACAGCTAATTCGGCTAACCGCTAGCTGAGACAGCATTTAAACTTTAAAAGACCCTCAAAATAAAACTTGAAAATAAACGTTAACATATATAACAGCTGTTACGTCAGTTCTACTTTACTACTTTACTCATTTAAAATACAATCACTCAATACTTGTCTTTATTGTTATTACTGTAAAGTCTTTATTTAGCTATAGCTTTTCCCATTATGTTTGACAACGTTATTTTAGACTGAATGGCATGAACACAGCATTATCATCTGCGCCTACGTCATGGCATACGTGTCATCTTGCACATGCGCAGAACGGATCGTGCCGGTGGAACGGATCGGGTACTGACCTATGGTACTGACAGTGGGCGCGGCGTCATCGTGTACCGACAGTCTCTTCTTCTTCTTTCTAGTTTATTGGCGGTTGGCAAACCAACTTAAATGTGCATTACCGCCACCAACTGGACTGGAGTGTGAACGAGAGATAAGTGCAGAAAATAAATAAACCAAAATAAAAATAAAAAAAATGAATATTCGAATGTCAACTGTTCATCATTCCAACTGATATAATTATTATGAATCCTATTTCTATCTGTGTATCTGTATCAGTGTCTCTGTATATACTGTATGTATATCTGTATCAGTGTCTCTGTATATCTGTGGATGCAATGTTATTATTCCTGATAGGGATGATGGTAAAAGCTACGGAAATAAACCTCAAGGTATAACAATCAGAATTATCCTAATTAACGTAATATACATAAAGCAATAAACGTGACAAAGATGTGATGTGAAATGAACTAACGGTGTTTTTCTGTCCTGAGCCAGCAGCTTGTATGGGGCCACCAGCCTGCAAGGACCTATAGAACCACAGAAGCTTGAGCAGCTGTGTCTCAGCGTTTCCCTGCAGCCTGCAGTGACGCTCTGCCTGCTGTCATGATACCTGTCCTTTCATCACAACACACACTAACAACACACACTGCTCCCTCTATGTGACTGACACACTGAGCGGACCTTCCTGTTGCCCCTAGCAACTCTCTACCAAACGTGACGTGGAGAGCTGCAGGAAATTGAGATGCAAGGTGCGTGCATGTGTCTGTATGTGTGTGTGCATTAAGATGGGAGGTAGGGCTTCTATCTCTAAGCAGCCATGATTAATATTGAAGTGAAAAGCTTTACAATAGCACACACATACACACACACACACACACACACACACCTACCTAGTACTGCACTGGCCAAGTAGTCCCTGTACATCGTCTCAGGAAACCCCACCTAGGGTGGTGGCATTTGTGTATGTGTGTGTGTGTGTGTGTGTGTGTGTGTGTGTGTGGGGGGGTTACTTACTAGTGTGTCTAGTCACATTTAGCATTGTAAATAACCCCGATCAGCTAGCATGAATGAACACAAACACAAACTTATGTATGTATTTATGCATGCATTTATAAAATGAGATGCATGAAAGATTGAGCCTGACACACACACACACTCACACACACACACACACACGCACACACACACACGTGTATCGTGCATACATGAATGTCAAAAAACATTTTGCCTTCATTAAATTTTCAAACTGGATTCATGTATTTATGTATGTGTACGTTTAGAGATCACACACACTTATAGAGGAGAAAACACACACTCAGCATGCTGAGCACTTAACCCCAGCCCTTCTCCTTTCTGTGGTCTCACACACCCACACCTCTGCAGTGATGTGATCCACACAGCGCTCAGTGTTTGGGCTCAGTGTGGCCAGCACCAGCTCAACACTAGCTGGATTCCTTGTGAGCACGATCCGAATGAGCTGTCTTTTAGGGAGTATACTGACCGTGAATAGAATATTTAGATTGTTCTACTCCTAGTCTCACATGTCCATCTCTATCTCGACAGAGTAAGGTCTGGCTACACAACAGATGCATTCTGGGATAGGAGAAAATAAATGCTCCACATACAATATTAGATGCAGATACAGTAACGTGAGCTATTTAAATGAGCTGATACATGGTTAAACCTCATTGGCTCTTACCAGTGTATCTCTGTGTGTACTCCGTCCACAGCAATCCCACCAATCAGTCCCAAAACGTCCCAGTTACAGAGGAAATGCTGTAAACATATTTTTTATAAATCTTTACAATCATTCCCTGAAGGAACCAAGCAGACCTGTCTTGTTGCAACATCCAAACTTTCTTAAACACCTGACATTTTCAGGGTGTACTTTGCTAGCTCGAAGTCTGTTGTTGTTTCCCGAAGAGAACAGAGTTTTGCCAAGCCAGGGACATACGGCGATAATTATTATGTGTTCATTATTAACCCTAACCCATCGTAACTATCCTACTTGTATGTATTATGAGCAGGCACCACCGCAGCTTCAGACACTGCCAGCGATGGACTGGGACATTGGGAATAATAGATCATGTTACAGTTCCATCAGTAGTGATTTAACGCAACATGTAGATGACAAGAAAAGATAGTAGTGCGCTTCATGTGTCAAATCTCCAACGTTCAATATGAGTTGTGTCCACGCACATTTCATAATGTGTTTGTGTGCATGTGCGATGTACAAACACCCGCTGTATGCTCTGAGCTCATGGAAATCCGGCTACTTTCTTCTTCCAATTCTATATTTATCTGACCCATCCCTGCTCTCTGCTGCTACAGTAGACCTGTGTGTGTCTGTGTGTGTGTGTGTATGTGTGTGTGTGTGTGTGTGTGTGTGTGTGTGTGTGTGTGTGTGTGTGTGTGTGTGTGTGTGTGTGTGTGTGAGGATCACACAGAGAAACATCCCAGTCTGAAATTCAAACACATGCTGTCTTATTCCCTGTGTGATCAGAAAATCAAGGTACGCTCAGTCGAACGTGCTCTAACCAAACACACACACACAGTTTCTAGGAACATGTACAGTACCATGTACATCATGGAATTTTTGGAAAGATGTGACCAGGTGAGAGGGATCACGGGAACGGTTGCTGTGGCAACTAGGATTTCACTATCTGATACTGCAGGTGTGATGATGTCACTAATGTCAATACAAGCTATAGGACGAGTTGACGGAATAATAGAGCGGTGCCAGAACGTTCCGAGCAGAAACTGAGCAAACACACAGCATGGTGCACTTCCTTTCTCCAACTCAGTGTGCAAACACACAGCACACACACACACACACACACACACACACACACACAGCATCAGCAATGAGCCCTATGACTCAGGTAGGTAAACACTGTAATATTTCTCCATAGCCGTGGCAACACGCAGCTGAACAAATGAAATCCTGTCTGTGTGTTTGATGTTGACCATGTTCACCATCTTAGTTTTAGTTTAGCGTGTTAGCATCCGATAGTTGTTGAGATATTGGACCAGCCGACCAATGCTGCCATGCATAGAGCCTCCAGCATGGCTGAACACACAAAAGATATCTAAGAA
Organism: Perca schrenkii; assembly: GCA_025617405.1. Classification (NCBI taxonomy): domain Eukaryota; kingdom Metazoa; phylum Chordata; class Actinopteri; order Perciformes; family Percidae; genus Perca; species Perca schrenkii. The sequence goes on from CM046794.1 coordinate 2,443,559, forward strand.
CAGGAACCAATCGGTGATCAGCATCAGATCAGCTGTGATCAGGGTATACCTCGTCATGTTAGGGTTAGGTTTACTCCGACCTGCAGCCCTTTGCTGCATGTCATTCCCCCCTCTCTCTCCCCTTTCATGTCTTCAGCTGTCCTAAAAATAAGAAAGGCCTAAAATGCCCAAGAAATAATCTAAAATAAAACCTAACCCTCGAGTATGGTTGAGATATCAGGAGACTGCTGTTGTGGAACACTGGGGTTGTCCTGAAAACTACACTGCTCTTCACAGAAACTGCTGAGAGAAGCACCCAGTTCAACAACCACATGTACTTTCAGAATACAGACCTACTTAATGTCCTCCCTGCTGAGGAGACGCTGCGTGCACAGCACACGCACGCACGCACACACAAGATGCATCCAATACACGTTGAGTGCATCACTTTCATTATCACAATTTCTGCCTTTGTGTTACACAATCTCCTCTCTGTGGCAGGATCACACATGCTTTGCACGCACACACACGCACACACACACACACATAGAGGACATACACACACAGCAGGGAGGCAGAAGATCCATGTGTGAGTGCCAACTTTAGCAGATCTGAACACATCTTGCTGCCACAGTGAGGAGGCGTGCAGCAGCCGCCTCTGCATCTTTCCACACTGCAACTACTCCACATCACCGGAGAGGTCCTCTCCACCACTGCTCTCTTCTCACCAATAATCAGGTAAACAGCTGTTTCACAAGCAGAGGTTTGTTCTATCATGTTGCAACTGTGACAAATTATGAGGGAACACACAAGCTCTGGCTTCAGCGCTCAGTGGTGGGGGGCCGATGCTGCGGAGGCCCACACAATCAAATGACAGAACATTGCATGACACAGTTAGAATAGTTGTGTTAAGCATTAAAGGTCACAATGATGTGGGCATCGAATCAGTATAGGGAAACAAATGCTTCGAATATGTTAAATCAGAACAGTGACTGATATCTAAATCATGCCCAAAACATACTGAGCATATGTTTTGTAATGTGATGATTCACTTGTTCCTAGTAACATGCTAATAGGTTATTCTTTTAGAAGGGGCTATCTAACTGTTGGTGCATTTTTGCAAACAGGCAGTGATGATTGAAGGATATATTATACGAATGCTGACAGCCTATTCCGAGGAAGCTTTAAAAGCCTGCAGCACAAAGAAAAAAATACAAGAGCAAACGTGCACACACGTGTGAATGCAATGCACTTTTGTGTTAGCAATGAATCAGGACATATCAAAGCAGTGCCTAGTTGCATGACAGTTATAAACGGTATTACTCTGATACTAAAGATATGGTGCTTTAACTGGCGATTAAATTAAGTTATTATTAGCCTAATATCATCGACCACGAGGGTGGTGGAAATAATCAGTTATGCGAGCGGATAACAATGGTAATATTGTGCATTCCTAATAATGGAAGTAATACAATAACGTAAGCCCCTTTCCATTTGTGGTGTAGCTGAGGGACACACACACACACACACACACACACACACACACACACACACACACACACACACACAGCTTGACCCTCCAGGCAGAGTTTGTGAAACAGATCCAAAGGAATGTGATAAAGAACAACACAACAAGCTCCATTAAGACATAAAGACCATTTCCAGCAGCACTAAAACATCTGAGAGTGAGTGTAAAAGCAACATGATATAAATTCATCCCTAGCGCGTGCACACGCACACGCACGCACACACACACACACGCGCACACACACACACACTCACACACACACACACACACACACACACACACACACACACACACACACACATACACACTCTAATATCAGCTGTCTAAATGTGTTGACAGGTCAGGCCTGCCGAGAATAGCTCTGGCACTACCGTGCCAGCCTGTGGCCCCTTTAACCAATGAGCACAGCTCTGGCACTATTACTTCACCATACCACTCAAGTGGTTCTTCCAGCAAATTCGACTTATTAATGACACAACCTAGAGCGAGTTGCAATTTATTTCAACATAATGTACCTTACAGCAGCTGGTTATTTTAAGCAGGCTAACAGCAGTTCTGAAAGTTGACATTTTAATAATGGAAGCTCGGTGTGTAACGTTAATGGGTGTGTGCTGCATTCAAGAAGAGCTGTCACTCGGTTGGACGTGTCCAGTCGGGCTCCACCGTAAAGACAACTAGTTCCTAAACAGCTGATATTAAAGCCAGTGAAGGACAGGAGTGGTTCCTGAGCTCCGGGGCTGACATACTTACAGGGACAGACATCTTGCCGGTGCTGTCGCTCTCCTCGGCTGCTCAGCTTTAAAACGCGCAGTGCTCGTCTTTTTCTCCGGATGCTACTTTTCCAACAGGACGAGGCTTTCTTCCTTCACGGCTCCCCAAGTGTCAGTCCTCCTTCCTCCGTTCCTTGGTGCACTCCATAAGACAGGCAGACATCCGGCTGTAGAGGGGAGTCGGGTCAAAATGTGTCCGCAGCAGAAGCAGGTTTTTGCGGCAGCCAGCGGCAGTGTGGCCGCAGGAATGTCCAGCAGAGCCCGGGCTGACTCTCCTCCGTCCCCCCCGCCTTCTTCACTCTCCCCTCCGCCGCTCCTCGCTCCAGTCACGGATTCCTTCACGGACCTCTTCGGAAATGCTCCGATAAAAGCTCGTTAACGACGGAGCTATAATTCGGGAGGTCAAGCGACTTCCGCCGTTAAGTTGCCAGGTCTGTAGCGGGAGTGAACGGCGGGAGTAAACCGCCTCTGCCGCTGTGCGCTGCTGTCGTGCCTCCCCAGGGATGATCCGGATCCAGATCCAGATCCAGCCTTAAAGAGACCGTCTCACTACAGGAACATATACAGTTCCTACAGTTTACACCGCACTTTAAAAATCAACAGCCGGTAGGCTACCCCCCGGGCATTTTTTTGGAACATGCCTTTAAAGGACCATCCCACAGCCCTATGTTCCCACATTTCTAAGATTGTTTTTCCAAAATTAGGCCCTATGTTTCCACATTTCCTTTTTCATAAATGTGTATCAGATTTTATCCCCCTAACCATAACCCTCAAAAATGTTGGAGGATATAGGGCTTACATTGAAGGGAAACACAAGACCTAATTTTAATATGTTCCAGAAATGTGGGAACATAGGGCCTAATTTTCAGTGAAAAAAAATTTCTTAGAAATGTGGGACCATAGGGCCTAATTTTAAGAAGAATCTTAGAAATGTGGGAGGGGGCTGACCCCATGTCCGATGGTTTGCATGCTCATTTACTACACATGATTTACACATTAACATGCTGTATTTTGGAACTGTGAACGGTTTATACATTAGGTCTACTGCACTAGGCTACACTATGCCAGTGGTTCCCAACCCAAAGGTGGTTCCCCATGGGGTCTCCAGCACAAAGGAGTAATCTATTTATATAATGTTCATTTGTATAGGGACAAGTATGTAGCATTACCTATGCCACACACCACAGCATTTATAGCCTAAGCTAATTTGCAATGCCTATCCCTAGATGCAGCTGTGGAAAAAGTATTCAGATCCTTTACTTCAGTAAAAGTACTAATACCACACTGTAAAAACACTTACAGTAAAAGTCCTGCATTGAAAATGTTACTTAAGTAAAAGTCTGTAAGTATGATCAGGAAAATGTAGTTAAAGTATTAAAAGTAAAGAACTCTCCTCCCATTGTAGTGTGTGTAAAGGATCCAACCAGTTGTGTGTTTAATGGTCTCATCATCACAGCTGACTTGTAGCCGTTATATTGTCGGCTAGTTTACTTTAGAATCAAACATCAGATTTTATAAACTACATGTGTTCTGTGTGCAGAAATCTGAATGTGTAAAGTAACTAGTAACTAAAGTAACTAGTAACTAAAGCTGTAACAGATGAATGTAGTGGAGTAAAAAGTCCAATATTTCTCTCTGAAATGTAGCGGAGTAGAAGTAGAAAGTGGCATGAAAAGAAAAGACTCAAGTAAAGTACAAGTACCTCAACATCTGGACTGAAGTACAGTACTGGAGTAAATGTACTTAGTTACATTCCACCACTGTCTAGATGGGCCATTTAAAATGCATAAAACTCAACAACAACAGAAATACATACGAGACACAAAGCAGAAACTCAACATTATACAGACATACAGAACAGTACAAGACACAGACTGATCCAATAAATCAGCATCGAACAAGGAGCAGCACATCACTCGTCACATCACATCACTGCTCCCGCTTCAAAAACACTTTTGTATGAAGTTTAAAATGACCCGTCAGGATCCAGTTGGAGTTGAGTAGGTAAGGAATTCCACGTTTTTGAAAATATGTTTATTGCAGAACAGCATTGGGTTCAGACTGCATTTGTCCATACAAGCAACATTCTTTTTTTTTTTTTTAACATTCCTTAACCATACAATAACAACAATAACAATAAGCAGCAACCAAGAACAAATTGTAATTATTTGGCGGATTCTGAAAACAATCATGATGAGGCACCATAGCAAACATCAAGATTAAGAGACCAAAAAGTAAAACCAGGAGTCAAGAGATAGGAAAAAATCCCTTTGAAATCGGAATTCCGCATGTTGATCCCCCGATCAGAGAAAGCTGTTATGTCGACATTTATAGATAAATTCCATCCATAAGTGACACAATGACAGAAGGTATGACTGTTCATGGCTTTTATACACTTTCTGTAATAAAACGGGTTCCGTGGTCTAATTTGTGTCAGTTCAGAGGTCCTTGACGTGAAAATACACTTCAACTACATTATATAATGTCAAGCTGTGGCAAACAATCTAAAAATGTAAATATTCAACAATGTACATATAGGCTAATAAGAAGAGACGAGGTTTAAAACTTAAAGACAATACAGTTTGAAACATTTGTATTCCAGCACAGTAAATATCAAGTGTGAATAGATTTTGATCTAGTTACAATGTTATTATTTGTAACCACAACAACAGGATGTGATGTTATTAACAATCTGATATAAATATAAAGATGCTGAGCTTCAATCTGTGATGTTGTGTAGCTGTTTGTGTACTCACTGTCGCAAGTTGTTTCTGCTCATTATGAAAATGTGCTGAGCTTTGATCACTGGAACACAGTGACACTGACAAAAAACTGCTTTTGGTATTCATAAACACACCTCTGATTACAGACAGTCGTTTGGAAGTTTTTATAATGATTGGTGTGATATAAATAGTGAAGCCCCAGCTGTGTGTGTGTGTGTGTGTGTGTGTGTGTGTGTGCATGGGTGGTTGGATGCATGTGTGTGTGCGAGCGTGTGCATGCGATGTGTGCGTGTGTGTGCAACACAGCTTCCCATCCAGCGTGCTTCTCCTGAGATTAGATCAGGGAGGGCAGAAAAGTGCAGAGACGAAATATGTCATCGGAATATTTACTGAATACTTCTAAAACACATTTGTAGGCTGTAGCTTTTGTAGGCTGCTTGATTCTACAGCACGTCCAGAAAACAGGCGAGTCAAACCAAGTTGTGGCACGCTCTGGCTAAATAACAACGTGTGTCTTGTTCTATAGGTATCATATGAAACTAGACAATCTATTATAATGCCAGCTTGTGGGGAAGGGGGCTAAATAACCCTACAAAGTTGGGCTAAATTTTAGCAAGGTAAAAACTGGCATGGCCATTTTCTAAGGTGTCCCTTAACCTCTCACCTCCAGATATCGGAATGAAAATGGGTTCTATGGATACCCGCAAGTCTCCCCTTTACAGACACGCCCACTTTATGACAATCCCATGCAGTGTTTCTCGTGCAGTATAAATGTGTTATTTTATTCTAAAATGGTGTGTTTGACTGTTTCTGGATACTGCGGTCTTGGAATTGAAAACAATTGGGTCTGACTGGAAAGTTGAGACTCGTGTAGACTCAATGAGCCCAGTTGTATTCATGTGTGAGGATGCTGTGGACAATCTCAGCCTCATGAAACTTTCAGAGGATGTATGGCTTTCATAGGGTTATTGACAATAAGGGGGTTTCTGAGCAGTTTCCAGCTTCCTAATCTGATCACGGAAAAATGCAACTCCTGCAGAAAGGTTTTTGAAACCAAATCACAGACTTTTCTATGGTGTCCATTAAGGTCTTGGTGTCTTAATGTGGTGGTCAAAAATGGTTCAACTTTGCACCAAATCTGTGTAACAAATGGTATCAAAAACCGCTGCACAGACATAAGTGAGCAAGAGAATGGCCATCACATATGTATTTCATACTGTTCTCAGCCCTTATACACTTTCACAATTTAATAATTGTTTTTTCTTTCATATTTGTGACTACAACAACTTGACACACGGTGCTGAGGTGTGTCTAAAATAAATCTTCAGGTTCCCAGCCTTCAGCTTCACACTTCTGTACTGTCAACCTTTAACCCCCCCCGCTCGCTCCCCTGAATGTATGTTTGCTTGATTGACAGGTGTCACACTGTCAGCTCCACCGAGACTTCAGTGCATAGGAGTAATTTACAGGGTTGATGGGGGGAAGGGGGTGTTACAACCCCCCAATAATAATTTTGTATTTGACACTCAAAATTAAAATTTTGCTCAAAAGTTGAGATCTCAACCCCCGCCACCCCCCAATGTTTAACCCAGAGTTACACCCTTGCTCTCAGTGTGTCCGTTGAAAAACCTGCAGGGGATGTCCTAAACAATACAGTATGTGATGCATGTTTTCTGTGATGCATGTCTTTTATACTTGCCAATGTATGCAGAATAAAATCAATCCCTCATAACTGCAAAAATCTAGTTCCAGTGCACTGCAGCAGCGTTCACACGGAGGAGACTGAGCGAAGAAAACACAGCTCTATAAATAATCACAGCAGCAGCTTCATGTTAAAATGATCGGCCCTCCGGCTGCCATGTAAATAAAATAAGGCGTGAGAGGAGAGGCAGAGGTTTGGTGATGCACGGTGCTCATATCCTATTTAGCATCGGACTGATTGGTGCCATCGTCATGAGAGATGGTCTCCGACTGCACCGGTTGTCTGTGGGGAAACGATTACAGTGGATGGCCTCTGCTGAGACATTTTGATTGGAGTGGAGTTTTAGTGTCCCATGATGATGTAAATGCTGTTTCAGACTCTTCCATCGACACCGTGATGTGAAGATAATCTCCTATCAGCTCTTCGCCATGAAAACCCACTATCTGTCTGTGTGTGTGGAAAGGTTTAGTAGTGAATCACACGCTGTTTACACGCACACACAATGTGTGAGTAGTCAGCATTTGAGGGTGGTGACAGTAGCTCAGTCAGTAGGGAGTTGAGTTGGGTCACTGGTTCAAGTCCCCATACGGACCAAAGTATGTATGTGGGGTGTTAGCTGGAGAGGTGTCAGTTCACCTGCCAAAGTGCTCTTGAGCAAGGCACTGAACCCCCAACTGCTCAGGGCGCCTGTCCAGCAGTCGCAGCTCTCTCACTCTGACATCTCTCCATTAGTGCATGTATAGGTACTGAGCATGTGTGTATAATTCAGGCCTGTAATAATAATGTGAAAACATTGTAATTTCCCTTGCAAGATTAATAAATTATTAAACTACAATCGAGTTGATTGCCACAAACTGCTTTTTTATCAAAGAAAACCAGAGAACCAACCAGCAAATTTAAAACCATCCGTTTGTTTATTGGATATCTAATATTTACATGAATAAACAGAGAGTCAAACTAACAAGACATCAAATCTACCCGTTCCTCATCACCCCGCCTGTCTTTGTCCTCGTGTTGGTTCATGGCCCGGACCAATCAGCAGCCGGGGGGAGCGGCGGTCAGCGCCCTGCTCCTCTGATGATTGATTCATCTTCTACGGACAGCGCTGTGTCCAGTGTCCCCAGGAAGCTTTCTCCTGAACGCATGGACACATGTTGTCCTATCTCCAGTGGTCAGTATGAGAACGTATGAGAATGTTCAAATGTAAAGGCATCAACAGTTATTTTCCAACACCAAAAACATCATAAACAGCTTAGAAAAACAATATTAAACACTGAAACTATGAAAAATCTCACCAACAATGGCACGAGTCTAACCAAACCTTTAACAGAAAAGGACATATTGGTCTTTAGGAGGAGCCCCCACTCCCAGCACCTTGTCTCCATCACTTGATTAAACAATTTAAATGCAATTTCAATCTTTCAAATTATTTTGTGACATAAGTTTTTTTTTCTTTTCCCTTTTCCTAGGTCTATTTGAATGGTCGAACTTATAAGTCACGCCCACTGCCAACCCGGATGATGCAGCGCGCTGCCTTTACTTGCAGACAGAGCAACAGCGGGACAGTTTTAACAATTTTCACCATCTTATTCATCATTAAAGTCACTTCTGACAACGTTTTAGGCGAGAAATGAACTGTTTAGATTTTGAATATAGGCAGGCTTCCGAAAATCGTTGCCAAATTGACAATTTGCTTAAAAGTTTTCGGAGTTGAGAAGCTCCATAAAGTGACGGGACTGCCAGCTGGTTACGGCCGCGATCGCTTGCTCGCCGGCCGGCCTGTCATCCTGGGACACCCCGCTGTCAGCCGGAGGTCTCTCAGACCGCTCTCGTAAATAAGAGGCTTTTATTTCACCGTTGACGGATTGATTGTTTAAATATCACAACAACTGTGATTAGCGCCTTTTGGCGTTAAACTCCACAAGAGCCTGCAGGCTTGTCAACTTCGCTGGTCCGCCGTCACACACACACACACACACACACACACACACACACACACACACACACACACACACACACACACACACACACACACACACACACACACACACACACACACGGCCACAGGCAGAGAGAGAGAGATACCCGTTTCTCTTCGGGAGACTTGTTTAAATTATGACATATATACATTAGATTTAGTATAATTCATACTTTTTTTGGCATATTTCTTTTCTGATTTTAATTAAGACCGTTGCTGTGGTTGCGTCACTCCCTCACCCCTCCTAACAGTCACCTTGGCCGTTGGGAATGCAAATGGAAAAAAAGATTTTGGGGGAGAGTAGTTCATAGAACTGCTTAGAATGGTACTTTTCCCCTAAAAAGTACTAGTACTATCCGGTCGGAAAACGGCTTATCAGTTGGAGTATTTCCAAAACTTTGATGCACATAAAGGCTCCTGACTCGATCAATGCTGCAACGTGACACTGCTCAACCAGTTCTCGGTCTAGGGCTGCCCTCGACTCAAGAAATCCTAAATCAACCAACAATCGTATGGTTGTGTCGACAAATTAGTGAGTATATTAGTTGACTTAAATCGACAGATCTTTGCGCTTTGAGTGGCCGTTAAGACTCGAAAAGAACAATGTAATTGCAGTGCGTTTACCATCAGTAGAACTGAGTTTATCTACAAAGAGTCATCCAAAAGCACCACGTGAAGCGTGCGTTTACCAGAGATGTGCTCACAAATGTCTCAGAAATGAATCATTTAGCATGAATGAGCATAAAAAAGGACTAACGGATTAAAGAAATGTTATGTCGACTGGGACCAAAACGACTGTTCAGTCGACTCATTGACTCAGAGGGGGGGCTGCCCTTTCTCATCAACATGAGATACCAGAGTACCTCCCATTCTTTTGCCAAGCAGCTTTGTAGAACTCATTGGATCAGTTTAACAATATGTATTGTATTGTCACTTTTAAATTTCTGGTTCCGTTTGGGATCAATCCAGCGTGTGGTGTGTGGCTCGGTTCTTGTTTAGAGCAGAGTGTGCAAGTGTTCAGAATATGCTAGAAGTCTGGTTGGACAGCGCTGACTGCAGTCTTCTGCATAGCAACGGTTGTTAACGCTAATGAAACAGAGAGAGAAAAGACATGATTTCTCAAAGTAAAAAGTGAAATTGTTTATAAGCCTTATTATGGTTCAGCTTCTGTGTGGAAGAACAGGGAAGCCTCTACCTGGTGTTAACATGTGATCTGGATAACCTCTGGTCCCAGGCCGGTACGTTTACACCAGGTATTTACAAGTACTCTGGTCATTCTGCCCTCACCCTAATTGGATGCACAAAAGGTAGGTGGAGCAGGCAGCGTCTGAGGTCGGGGCAGGCGATCCTCTTGCGGGACTGTTACGATATGTACTTTTTGGTAGCCTTGCTAACAAGGCTAATGTTTGCTTGGCTTCCCCCTCTGTCCTGCACATGGTAGTGGTCCCTCCAGAGTCTCCTGACACGCTGCTGCTGCTGCTGTATGGATCTAGTGGTTTGTCCTTTTCAGAGGAAGGTACCGTGGCTTCAAATAGCAGGAAGAGGCGCGGTTATAGGTGACCTTTCAACTTGGGTTTTTCCCACATGACGCTATACTGTGTAGATGTGAATTACACCTGGTTGAGAGCGGATACGGATACTCTTATTTGTGAAAATAGGCATGTGACCCGTTTCAACTCCACCCCTCAAAGAATCGGAATCGATAACAAACGGAATCGAAAAGGAAGAATCGGAATTGTTAAAATCTAAATGATGTCCAACCCTACTTGTAATGCGCCGGTCTGCAGCGTTCTGAAAGCTGCCAGTTTACACCAATGCAACGAGACAAGACGGCATTTCATCCCCGCCGTTCTAATGTCCACATTTTGAGCCTTTTTTGTAGCTGGATATCATTTGCAGCGTCTTAAAATACGAATAAGGATAGTGATAGCCAGATACTTGCTGCAGCTGCAGTTCTAGTAGAGATGAAACGGAAAATATGTTTTATTTCTCTAAAACGCCTCTCCCTCTCTTCAGTCACTCTCTAGCCTGCTCCACCATACACGTGCTCCCGGGCATTTGCAGAGCCTCCCTTGAAAAAACTCTGCCACCAGACTTGATTAGTTTACCTGCTAGGAGATGATTTACTGTTGAAACAGGTGACGTGCCCTACCTTCTAAAACCGGCGACTCGACTAGCTGAGTTGCAGCGATGCCATTGGCTGGCTCAGTGGTGTAGTCTACGTGATACCATTAATACAGCTCCAGGACTTCCATATACCCTCTTAAAAATGCCCAATGACACGCAAACAACATACTTTCCATTATATTTTTGACATACTTTGAATTGTCATCTGTGTTTTTCTTCTTCACATAAAAGGTATTTCCACCGTAAATTGGTGCACATTTTTTTATCCGAATATAGGAAATGGAGTCGCTGATGCTCAAAACTTCCCTGGGGGAGGACACCCAGACCCTCCACTGTGATATGCCCCCCCCCCTCCCCCAAAGGCAGATTCTGGCCCATATACGGCACAGTATACCTACTACAACACATTAGACTACACCACTGGGCTGGCTTGAGTTTGAGCCAGGGCTGCTCGACTCTGAGACGCTGCAACTTTTCTGCAACCGTTTCGTCTCGTCGCAAATCTTTGGTCTGAATTAGCCTTAAGGTATCCAGATACAGATCACGTTAACGCCAGGTGCAAACGGGGCCTAGAAGTGAACCTTCAAAGGAAAAGTGACAGTACTAAAAACATACTTCAATAGCAGTCACTCGGCTCACCGCCCTAACTAATCTCAACCCTAACCAGGTCCTAATCATCTCGCTGCTGGTGTTGTTTCTGACCGGTCACTGTGGTCCCAGATCTCAGCAGTTGCTGTACCTTGGTGAGCAGGATGTTATAAAAACCGGATAGAAACAATGGACAAAACTACAAAAATAAGACAAGCTAGTGTGTACAAACCGGAATTATTCTTTAAACCTGAAACTAAGTCCTGCTCCTAAATCAGCCAGTCTGTCAGGAAGTAGGACAGGCAAGAGTGACCTCACTTCCCCAAAAATGCCCTTAGTATGGAGGTTTGAAACTCTAATTTGTTCTCACAAGGATGGAAGTACAGGAACACTCAACACCCCATCGCACCACAAACTCAGCCTATTAATACCCCATCCTGGAATAGACTGGAGCCTCAGCACTCTGTCATTAGAGAGGGAGAGGGAGAGAGATACAGGAGTCTAAACATCTGTTCCACTGTGTGTGTGTGTGTGTGTGTGTGTGTGTGTGTGTGTGTGTGTGTGTGTCGACAGTCTGTGTCATTGTTTCACGTTGCTCTGTCGCACTGCTTTTTCTAACTCAAACTGGCGGTGGTCGACACGCTCCAAGAAGTTCTTCCGCTCCACATACCTAAACACACACAGACACACACACACACACACAGAAAGAGAACATTAGACCTACTTTTATCATAACATAACAAACACACACTGAATATACAATTAAGACCTTTCCACTTCAGCATAGGAAGCAGTCACACAACTTTGTGTGTGTGTGTGTGTGTGTGTGTGTGTGTGTGTGTGTGTGTGTGTGTGTGTGTGTGTGTGTGTGTGTGTGTGTGTGTGTGTGTGTGTGTGCGTGCATGTGGTTTTGTGACTATAGCATGATTCCTCCTATGAACACTGTTTTCCAGCTACTCCTTTATAAATAAAGAGACAAACAGAGAAAACAGCTGTTGGTTCTCCGTCTCCAGCTCGTACACAAGCTGGACATTTTGCTGTTGCACAGGTGAATGCTGCTAACTGGCAGTTAGCAGGCCAGCTAGCCTGCCAGGCTACTGTGGCTGGCCAGCACTAGCATGTTTGCGGTAAGCCCATCAGCTACAGTAGCCTGCCATCCAGCCCTGTAAGTACTCACATTTCATTTTTACATGCCGGTTTCTGGTGTGACCAGACATACACTGTAGCCATTACAATTATTAGATATTACATGCTAGACATTACGATGATTAAATCTAAGATGATATGGGATCTTCACATTATCAGCATTATATTGATTTATCGCTGAGCTCTGACTGCATATAGCCACACCATTCAAGTACTTATGAAGATTAGAGCCACAGTGAGCTGTTGGTAATAAAGACTGGCAGCTTTGGGAAGTCAAACTCTTTTGCTTTTCTCGATGTGAAACGAGTTGCAGGAAGCCTCTTCAGACCTTTATTTCTTTCAACAGACTGAACCCCAAAACATTGTTTCAAAACACATTGGCATTTCTGCACCGCAGTTTCTTGTTATTTCTATCGTGTTCAATGGATTTGATGCCGTTTGATTACTGTGAATTAGCAAAACACATTTCTAAATAATTATTACTACTATAATATATAGTATACTGTATATGGCAGGCAGAGTTCAGGGTTGGTCAGTTCTCAGCAAATGACTAATAGACAAACCGCTTATTTGGAAAATAACTATATTCAGTCTTAACAATCTTTACTACAGTAATGGTCCAAAATAAGCACCATTTACCAGCCAAATGCTGGTAAAACATACAAGTGGCTGGTAGATTTGCTTCACTCAGCAGCCAAAAAAGCATTGGTAATCTATTGAGGTTGGTACAATTTGAACATTCACTAACCATTTGGCTGGTGGATTAAAAAAAGTTAATTTTGGACCCATTCCCAACACATTTATTGAAATTTATTGAAACGATTTCTGGTACAGGATAGGGGTGGGAGATATTGACAAAAATGAATATCTCAATATTTTTTTTCAATATCTCAATATCGATATTCAGACGATATTTTTGAAATCCTTCTAGAAGTTAAAAGAACCCCTATTTGGAGGCTATTTCAGTGGTTCTCTTGGGAAAATGTACAAGCAAGATGAAATCATAACATTAAACAAAGGGCTCTGTTCTGTAACATATTGTACACAACCATGTCCTTATTGGAAGCAGTCTTGGAGCTGGGACAGGGCCGGGTCAGACTAGGTTCTGATAGTCCTTCTACTTGGCTGTATAGTCCTTCTGACCGGGACGTATGCTGGGATCAGGAGTTGGATGTGATCTGACTGGCCCAGGTGACGGAGAGGTGCAGTTCTGTGTGCTTTTTTGACGTTAGAGTATACATGGTCTAGTGTGTTCTTCCGTCCAGTAACACAATCTACACGCTGGGAGAAAGCTGGAGGGGAACAGACTTTAAGGACGCCTTGTAAAAGTCCCCTGTATCCCGTATCCAGGTGATCGCGCTGCAGTTTGTTCACTATAGTTAGCAGTGAGCCAAACTTGTG
>CM046794.1:2465000-2591308 GCA_025617405.1 Perca schrenkii
TATTTACACCATCATGTCTCTGGTTTCAGTGAGTTACGGTGTTGTTTGCTTAATATGTGTGTTAACTGCTCACACTAGTACCGCACTTTGATCACCAATAAAACAAAGTTAGTTGTACATTGCACTCATTGTTAACAGACTGTACTTATATATTCATTTGCATATTCACTGTACAATGATTTTATGCATTTTTATGCTCAGTCATTTAAGTGATGTGGTGCAGACACCCAGGGCCAGCAGCTCAGCATTTATCTTACCCTTACTGTGATTCTTGTTTTTATGTTTTATTCTTATTTAACCTTAATCCTACCTGAACTTCTCCTGTGTTTCCTTCTCACTGCTGTGGCTGCTGAGACACCCGCAGCACTGTTTAGTATCCTATTATGCTCCAAATTACATACATACGCACATAAATCGGAGGCAAATTAAATGCAAATGCATATCCCTATTGTTCTCTATCAGTGGAAGCCCACCGGATATTTTCAGATTCTTTGGCTGATTTCCCTCAAGGGTTCATTTAACCTTTATCATCCTCATTATGAGCATTGAGAGGAAATTTGCTTAGGATGCATAAAACTGTTTGAATAGGCCTGGAAGAAACTGATACAGCATTTTATTATACCAAGTAAACTAGTATACATATATATTATATATATAAAAAAAGTACATTCAAATAAGGGCTGCACAATATATCGTTTTTTTCTTTAATCGTCATCGCGATATCAACTGGCACAATAAACACACTGTGAAAAGCTACGACATATCGCACAAGACTTTTTCAAAATGGAACTGTCACTTTTTTAGTGGTGCCTATATTCAATTCAGTGTTCAATAAAAGAATGTTGGAAATGATTTCCTTCCATGTTTGAAATCCAACAAGCAGTTTGTGGCATGTTAGCAGCATACTGAAAGCCGCAGAACTGAGAACACTTTAATATCTCTTTATTTATCGCATGAAATATCGTTATCACGGTATTTAACAACGTGACACAGATTTTCTCCATATCTTGCAGCCCTAATTCAAATGTTGGTTAATGTGCACTTTTCTTAACACATAATAGAATACAAATATACAGAAACAGCTTCCTTTTTATCCACAAGATCTATCAACACACATCTAATCTACACAGCTGCTGAGCCCCTGCTGCATTTGAATCTTTGGGTTCAAAAAAGAAAAAAAAATAAATAAATACAGCTATACTAAACACACACTATACCAGTGGTTCCCAACCCGGGGGTCCCGGCACTCCCCAGGGGGGCGGCAAAGATCACAAGGGGGGCGCAAGTCTTTATCTGCTTTGAGGTTGAGGTAAAACAAAAGCTTTTCTTAGACATGAGTAGGGGGGGCGCAAAGGAAAAAAGGTTGGGAACCACTACACTATACTATATAAAAGGACACACACACACACACAGACACACACAGACACACACAGACACACAGACACACACAGACACACACACACACACACACACACACACACACACACACACACACACACACACGTGTCTCACTATGGGGTTAGATATGGAGGCTATAACAGGAACAACCGCCTCATCCTCTGGGAAACATCAGCGCTGCACAGACTCCACAACCACTTGCATCCATCATGGCGGCACTGAAAGCCTTTCCCTGTTATGTATGCTAACTACATGCAGCCATAATTACACAGAGCACACAGTGAGGGTGAGTCTCATCCCAGGCAGGAGAAAGATAGTCCCAAGGGCAAAAAACTGAAAAGACGTGAGTGAGGGCAACATCTGCCTCGCCTGGATGCTCTCTACTGTTTGGAACCAATTGCCAACATCATTGAAAAATCAATGTTGAGTCAAAAACTGTCTATAATGCTCCCATCACACATTAGAGCCAGCGGCAGCATTTAGGCTACAACCATCCTCGTTATACTAATCTTATGCTTTCTGTAATTACAGAGCGCACAGCTGCATGCATAACCAATCGGATGAATTATAGCCAGGATCATATCTGCTTTCTGAATAAAGACCACTCAAAACATACACTTTTAGGATGGGACATTACTTACTCCACATAACTAGCATCCTCTCAGGCTGCAGGGGCGTGGCTGTCTGTGTGATGTACAGTACGCTCATCCTACACAGGAATAATTAGACGGTTTTTATGGGCAACACTCGGCCGTTTGTGTGCGATAACTCTTCAGGTTCTGTTCGACACATGGCATGTAATTCAAGTTATTACCGCCCAGAGTCAGAACTAAACAGGGGGAAGCAGCGTTCCGTTTTTATGCGCCACATATCTGGAACAAACTCCCAGAAAACTGCAGGTCATCCGCAACTCTCAGTTCCTTTAAATCAAGGCTGAAGACCTTTTTTTGATGCTGCCTTTCTTTAAATAATTGTTCATTTCTTATAGTGCACTGTAACTTTTATTCTCGTATTTCATCTGTTTTTATATTTTTAACCGTTACTGAAGTTACATTGTTGAAAATTGGAACTGTATGACAATCTATGTAAGCATATGAGAATTAAAAAGTAATCTTTCTGGCAACGGAAGGACTGTGGGTGGATTACGTGTATACAGCAACAGCTTATACATTGTCCCATACTAGCGTCATCAAATCTTATATTATCTGTTTTTATATTGCTTTTAACTGCTCTATATTGTTTTATGTAAAGCCCTTTGAATTGCCCTGTTGCTGAAATGTGCTATTCAAATAAAGCTGCCTCGCCTACATTGCCGGGTCACTTGTAAAGGTCTGATTTACTAACCTTCATCCTGGACTATATACATCTGCCCATTGCACAAACTATATACTTTTTACATTCTGCACTCAACCTATAGGGCCTCCTTTTTCTCTGTTAAACAGCTATTTTGTAAACATTTGTTTCTGTTTCAGTATTTATTAATTGTTATTAATGTTCAATATGTTTGTTTTTTTATGTATGCACTGAATACCAAGGGTAAATTCCACGTAAGTGCGACTTACTGGCAATAAATGCTGTCTGATTCAGATTTAAACATGCTGCTGAGGCTGATTGTAAATCTGAAAATGATCCAGGGGACGTACTTTACACACACACACACACACACCTAATACTGTATCTGAAGTCTCTTTTATATAGACCTTAGTGGTCCCCTAATACTGTATCTGAAGTCTCTTTTATATAGACCTTAGTGGTCCCCTAATACTGTATCTGAAGTCTCTTTTATATAGACCTTAGTGGTCCCCTAATACTGTATCTGAAGTCTCTTTTATATAGACCTTAGTGGTCCCCTAATACTGTATCTGAAGTCTCTTTTATATAGGCCTTAGTGGTCCCCTAATACTGTATCTGAAGTCTCTTTTATATAGACCTTAGTGGTCCCCTAATACTGTATCTGAAGTCTCTTTTATATAGGCCTTAGTGGTCCCCTAATACTGTATCTGAAGTCTCTTTCCCGAAATTCAGCCTTGGTGCAGAATTACAGCCACTAGAGCCAGTCCCACAATGAGCTTTCCTTAGGATGTGCCATTTCTGTGTCTGTAGATATTGAGGAGGAGAGAGAGAGGGGGGGGGCAAGGTGGAGAGTGGGGGTGTGGCCTTGACCAACTGCCACTTTGCTTGTTTGAAAGCCATGATGTCTCTCTCTCTCTCATGGGTGGGTCAAATTCTCTGGGTGGACAAAGCAGAGAAAGGGGAGGTAACCTTGCTCCTTATGACCTCATAATCGATTGGTTGGGGATCGGCCCATCTGAGCTTTCATTTTCTCAAAGGCAGAGCAGGATACCCAGGGCTCGGTTTACACCTATCACCATTTCTAGCCACTGGGGGACCATAGGCAGGCTGGGGGAACGCATATTAATGTTAAAAAACCTAATAAAGTGAAATTTTCATGCCATGGGACCTTTAAAACAGCGGCATCAACGGGTTGCTGCGCTTGGGTGGCCGCCATATTTAAACAAAAAGCTGCTTGCCGTCGCTTCTCTATCGTCATCGTCAATAACGCGCCAGGTGGATAAGCCAGTATGTGATTGGTCCCCGCAGATTTGTAATGGAAGCAGGACAGATAAGAGCTGCAAAGATGCATCGATTAATTGTCAACTATTAAATGAATCGGATTTTGATAATCGATTATTGGTTTGAGTCAAAAAGTAAAACATCTGTGAGGTCAGCTTGTTAAATGTAATTATATTCTAGTTTCTCTCCTCTGTGACAGGGAACTGAAGATCTTTGAGTTGTGGACAAAACAAGACATTTAAGGACGTCATCTTTGGGAAACTCTGATCCACATTTTTCATCTTTTTCTGACATTTTAGAGACCAAACGTAATCCATTCATCCAGAAAATAATCCACCATGAAGATAACCGTTCATTCAGCCCTACTGTTGATGATTGTGTTTTTATAACCTTAATGTGTGTGTGTGTGTGTGTGTGTGTGTGTGTGTGTGTGTGTGTGTGTGTGTGTGTGTGTGTGGCACCACCTACTGCTCAATGTGAAAATGGTTTATACACTTTGGGATATGATGATTACACTGAATGGATAGAGAAAGATTATAGAATGTCAGGAACTCGTATTCGCTGTAAAACTCTACCTAATGTATCTGTTACATTATATTTCAGATAGGTTTCACCTTAACTGTGAGCTTAAAAGCTCGGATTTTGTTTTTACCAAAGTAAATGATTTGGTACATCTTAGTGGCCCTTGTGTTGCCTGTCTTCCAAAAAAAAGAAATGAAGAAAAAAAATAATCTTTTTACAGTCAAACTGTCAGCAAATGTGTGTGATGTGTCCAGAGGCATACCTAACTTCTTCTCCAGCGAAGTCAAACACTTGTGTGATGGTGACTTTAGCAGGTTCTGATGCTTTTGTTTCTGAACTCAAAGGAGCAACCTTCAATACTGAGGAATCATCCTGAGGATAAAAACAAAAGAATCAGTCTGAGGGAGAGACAAGGATGACAGACACACAGAAAATACCGTGGCTTTGATATGTAATGCTTTAAATATTGTTTTGTTTGCAGTAGCGTGTCATATTATGTTATGATATCCAAAATACAAGACGATATCTAGCCTCATATATCGATGTGCGATATAATATCCATAGATTGCCCAGCCCTACTTTCACTTTTGAGGTCTATTAAGACAACACGCCGCCCAGTGGACAAATGGGAATATTGAAAAATTGGAATTACTTCACTGCAAACTTCACACTTTGTCAAGTCATCACGGGTTGGATTGAGCCCGATTCTGGGGCCCTAGGGTCGTATGTTTGACACCCCTGTTTAGAACACAGCACCATCTTCCTTTGGAACATATTACCTTGGGTGTGGTGCTGGTCTGCGAGGCAGGTGGGGGGTCTTTGGGTCTGGATCCAACGTCAGACAGGAAACTCGCCCAGAGGTCATCGGATTTCTTCTTCTGGCTTTCATCGTCCTCCTGCCGCCCCCCGGGGAGTTTCGTTTGCACCTCGTCCTGCGGCGGCGGCTGCGCCTCGTCCGCTCCACCGCCATCCTTCTCTTCCCCGTCTACTTTCAGAACTCCTTTCTTCCTCTTTCTGAGGATTGTTTCAAAGATACCAGAGAATAAAGGCCGTTGTCATTCACATCATCTTCTTTTTATTTAAAATTAAGGTAATTAAGGTATTAAGATTAGATACAGGGTTCGTACACCTTTTCCAAGATCAAATTCAAGCACTTTTCAAGCACTTTCAAGGTCCATTTTAAAGCTTTTTCCAGCAACTTACACCACCGTAAAATATATACCAATACATAGTCAAAATTATTTAGTGTTTTTGTCACATTAAAAGACATAATGCTATAAACAGCCAAAATTGTGTTTCGTAATAGCAGAAGGATCAGATATTTAAGCAAAACACAAGTTTTATTTTTCAAAATGTATCACTGTCTAAGTAGACTTTGCTTGCTATCTAACCTGGCTGAGTCAATGTAAAAACAATTACCCCAAACAAAATCACTCGACAGGTTCACTTCACTAACCCCAAATTATGACCTTCTCTTCATGGTTCCTAACATAACATACAGTAAGACAGCTACGGAGAGGAGCACTGAGTGGGACGATCTGAGCCAAATGACATGCAGCTGCATCCCACTATGGCCACGACAAGACCCGCCCTTCAATAGCATTCATTGGCTAGTTGTCCATGATGCTTACGCAAGGTAACATAACCCCATTTGTACAGGTCCTATCCCCTGACCAATCGGCTATCCTAACCTCAACCACTCGAGGTGAAATGCCTTACCCCAACCAATCAACCTGCTTCCTAGGGCGGGTTTTGGCGTGGCAGCAGATCGCAGTCACAAATGCACAAGCGAGCAGGTTTAATTTTAGGCTCTCCAACATTTTATTTCTCAATTTAATAAACTAACTATTCAGTCAGATAGGTATTTGTTGTGAAAGAAATACAGTTACAATTTCAAGCATTTTATCCAAAATTCAAGCACTTTTCAAACCTTGAAAACACAACATCAAAATTCAAGCATTTTCAAGGATTTCAAGTACCCGTACGAACCCTGTAGATTTATTCAATGTGTCTGTGAATAAAAATAAAAACACACTGGACTAAATGCACTGAAACATACTGAATTTAAAGGGTGTGTGTGTGTGTGTGTGGGGGGGGGGATTTATTTTCAATTGTATTGATTTTAAAATCAATTCTTATTTCTAGAATCAATATTTTTTACTTATTTATTTTTTACCAATAACTGACCAAAATATTTTCTGTGTATACGTTAGCGCTGACAGCATCTACATCATATAAGCCTCCAGCAAAAACAGAGGGAAAGCAGAAAAAGCAAAAAATAAATAATAATAATAATAATAATAATAATAATAATAATAATAATAATAATAATGTCAGACTGACTGACTGACATCTGATGTCATTCTTCTTAGAAAATCAGTTTTTAGAAATGTCCCATGATATATTGTCTCTATATATATATGTGTATATATATATGTGTATATATATATATATATATATATATATATATATATGTGTATATATATATATATATATATATATGTGTATATATATATATATATATATATATATATATATATATATATATATATATATATATATATATATATATATATAGTACAGGCCAAAACTTTGGACACACCTTCTCATTCAATGTGTTTCTTTATTTTCATGACTATTTACATTGTAGATTCTCACTGAAGGCATCAAAACTATGAATGAACACATATGGAATTATGTAGTTAACAAAAAAAGTGTGAAATAACTGAAAACATGTCTTATATTTTAGATTCTTCAAAGTAGCCACCCTTTGCTTTTTTTTTGGTAACTCTGCAAACCCTTGGTGTTCTCTCAATGAGCTTCATGAGGTAGTCACCTGAAATGGTTTTACCTTCACAGGTGTGCTTTGTCAGGGTTAATTAGTGGAATTATGTCCCTTATTAATAAAAAAAGCAAAGGGTGGCTACTTTACAGAATCTAAAAATATAAGACATGTTTCCAGTTATTTCACACTTTTTTTGTTAAGTACATAATTCCATATGTGTTCATTCATAGTTTTGATGACTTCCGTGGGAATCTACAATGTAAATAGTCATGAAAATAAAAAGGAAACGCATTGAATGAGAAAGTGTGTCCAAACTTTTGGCCTGTACTGTATATATATATATATATATATATATATATATATATATATATATATATATATATATATATATATCTGAGAAAGCTCCTTCACTTGTTTTCAACAACAATAACAGACTGATTAAAAGAGAAAGAAGACGCCCGGATAGCTCAGTTGTTAAGTATAGAGGTTCGACTCCGACCTGCGGCCCTTTCCTGCATGTCATTCCCCCCTCTCTCTCCCCTTTCACGTCTTCAGCTTTCCTATAAAAATAAAGGCCAAAATCTTAAAAAATAAAAATAACAGACTGAAAGACATAGGGAGACAGAGGGAGACATAGGGAGAGAGGGGGAAACAGAGGGGGAGACAGAGGAAGAGAGGGGGAGTGTGATGGACTGAAACATATGCTCCTCACAGAGTGACGGCTGACTCATTATGAACGGGTCCAGCACGGGTCGAACGCGCTTTGGCGGGTCAGCGGCGTTACACACGTCTTGTGTAGGCTATGAAATGTCTGTATTGTCACTGCGCTGCATTTTTATGAACTATGATCCAGCAGGCTCTGTCTTACATGCTATTACTCAACCAACTGAAGTTAGTTGCATTTAATAACTTCTAATGTGTTTTTAGCCGTGACGGCCGCAATAACAGAGAGTTACCAGCGGAAACACTGGTACCAATACAGGTTTCCTTCTCATACTTAACAATATACAGCTAATAACAATTAAAAAAAAAAAGTTTGGACCAGCGGCGCTGTGTCTCTCCATGAGCCATGTGTCAGTGAATGGGGGCGGGGCTGCGCGGAGGAGAGATCTAAACACAGGCACGGCTTACAGAAGGAATGGGTCATGTAACGCAACATTAAACCATATCGATATAAATTACATCGCTTCGTTCGTGGAGAGGCAACGGATGCGAGGACGTTAGGTGCACTGGTGTGACCTAGGAAAAATCTTAGTCACACCCTTTTTGGTCGCCTTTGCAACCAAATTGCTCGCACTCTAGAGCCCTGCTTTAGGCAAGGCAAGGCAAGGCAGCTTTATTTGTATAGCACATTTCAGCAACAGGGCAATTCAAAGTGCTTTACATAAAACATTAAAGAGCAGTTATAAAACAATTTAAAAACATTAATAAACAAATTAAAACAAGAATAAAATTGATAGTGCAGTATAAGAATAAAAGTTACAGTGCAGTATAAGAAATTAAAGTTAATAAAATAGATTATTTAAAGAAAAGCAACATCAAAAAGATAGGTCTTTAGCTTAGATTTAAAAGAACTGAGAGTTGCAGCGGACCTACAGTTTTCTGGGAGTTTGTTCCAGATATGTGGAGCATAAAAACTGAATGCTGCTTCCCCCTGTTTAGTTCTGACTCTGGGGACAACAAGTAGACCTGTCCCAGACGATCTGAGAGGTCTGGGTGGGTCATAATAGCACCTGTATTGGAAAAAACTACCCAACCCTATAGTTTTGTAGCCTTGTTTCAGGAGCTTGCAGATGGCTCCAAAGATATACAGTATTATATATAGTGGGGGTATGTATCTTCACCGGTCTCACGATTCAATTCAATTACGATTATCCGGTCAGCGATTCAAATTGATATCGCGATTCATCATGATGCTTCACCTCCTCAATATTATTATATATTACTACACATGGTTTTCATCAACAAATTCAAGTGGTCTGATATATATGAACTGCCCTTTTTATTTTATCTGTTCTTAAAAAAAGACCCTTCCTGAATGTAGCGGAGTCTGAACACAGAAGAGAGCAGACAAAAGGCAGAAACAAAGAAAGCAACGACTGGAAATCAACAAGTTGCATCATTTTGGCAATAATTGATTATGGTCCGCAGTGCATCGATGCGGGTTCCAGCTCCGCATCGCGATGCAATGATTCATTTCAACAGCCCTAATATAGGTGTAATAATATTTCAATTCAAATGATATTCTTTCAAGCATCTGACCTCACACCGATGTCCTTTTTCTTCCTCTTCTTCTTGCTGCCGTTGTCAGGGTGCGGCACATCGTCGCCCTCGTGGAGAGGCTCTTCCTTTTCACACTCATTGATGTCATCCTCGCTGAGGTTATCATCTGAAGAGAAGGACAACAGGACGCCGTGGCAATGACTACGTGGACATGCACATAATACGCCACGGTTCGCCCTAATTGCAAAAAAGACGATATTCCAACGAAGCTGTTAACAAGGTTAATGTAAGTGAATATGCCTCTAATATTCCCGTTTACATGTAGCTGTGAGACCTTGCGATCACAGCCTCTCGATTTCCTTCCTTCAACCACTGTATTGAAAAAGGTTGGCGCGATGTTGATGCTGCGTTTCTCCTTCTTTTCTTTTGGCCATGCATCTCTACAAGCCCCTGCAAACTGTTGGCTGCTTGGTTTGTGTACAGTAACCATAGCAACGCACAGAGCT
Organism: Perca schrenkii; assembly: GCA_025617405.1. Lineage (NCBI taxonomy): Eukaryota > Metazoa > Chordata > Actinopteri > Perciformes > Percidae > Perca > Perca schrenkii. Next base: position 2,475,009 of record CM046794.1, read on the forward strand.
GACCATGAAGGCCCAGATATACTAACTTTTAACTACGGGTTTGCGTACGTAAGATGGCTGCCACGCGTATCCTGCATTCCTTTGGTGCCTAGGTTGTGCACGTCGTCTGAAATTAACGCTACGTGTCCGCAAGATGCAATTCAGCACATGAACGTGGGGGCAGTATGTCATCTGATAGGCAGGTCAGCAGCTGTGCCACACTCAGCCCAGGAATATCTTCCGGTGTCGGCCGGGATGACAAGGCTCTGATCTGCCCCCAGGTGGATAAAAATGTAATCCTCCACGTATACGCAAAGTACGCAGGCAAGTATGTAAACAATACCGTTCACGCTGCTGCCGCCGCCACTTGTCTACGCATATGCATTTTTAAAAAGCTAGTATATCTGGGACTTAAGCCATAACCAGGCAAGATGCTGTCACAAACTGCCATAAAAAAAATAAAAAATCCAAAGAAAAACCAGAATAATACCGACATATCACACATGTCTTAATCCCAAAGCTAAATTTAGAAAAAAAGGCCTTATTCGAATATCCAATGCAGTTTACATGACCTCAATCAAATTTGGAATATTGTCATATTCTGGAATATTGGTGTGCATGTAAACATAGTCACTGTGATGCAATTAGGGCGGGGCAATATAACAATATTATATCGATATTGAGATATGAGACTAAATATGCATCAAAATCAATGCTGTTGCTACTCATTGACATATGCCAGACTGAAAAATTTCCCCTCTAGCATTTGGTATACAGAAAATAATTACATTTGTGTGAGTTTTTTTTTTATAATGAAAGAAAACAACAACAGTGGCATAATTTAAAGGGTTAAAATTATTATAATAAAAAGAATATTTGGTCGTTATGACCAGGTTAAAGGATTTAACTCAGCGAAAGAGGAAAATAATAATAATATTTAATTTTATGGCAGATGTTTTTGACGTGGACGTTTTGTCCTCTTAGGGTATCAGAGCAACTTTTCTAAAGGGATGCACCAGAGTTAATATAATGTTAATATATATTTTAGAATTCAGGTCATAGTTAGTGATGTGATGTATTGGAGAGGTGTGTAAGGATACATGGATCTGGCTCCATTTATCGATTCAAAAGATCCAGGATCCAACATTATCGATGCAAAGTGAAAATATCAATTAATTTCGTCTGTAAGATGACCCATTGGTTTAGATTCCGACTTTTATTAAAAAGAAGAAAAAAAAACGAATTTAAATTACCGCAAGGGCTCGGTTATAAAACAGACAAATCATGTTTTAGTTACTGTTTTGAGTTTATATAAATGTAACTCTGTCTCATATTGATCGCAGGTTCCTGAATGGGATCCAAGTCGTATTGTGACAAAATGTAAGATATCAGTAAGTATCGAAGAACCAATATAATATCGTATCATGATAAAACCTCTGGTTTACAGCCCTAGTACAGAAGGCGTTTACATTCAACCCCCATAATTTCTGTGAATAGGAAGCCTAACCCCAACCAGTAAAACACCCCCTTTAACATCATTAAATCGTCATATAAATAACATTACATGAATGAATGAAATGAAATGCAATTGTTGTTGATTGTAGAGATGTAGCCTAGCTATAAAGTGGCCACCGAGCAACTACCAATCCAGCATTTCCACTGTTTACATCTAATTTATCACAAATAGTGATCAGCCTTCACTCATGAAGCGGTTTTATTTGGTGCCAAATTGACGTTACATACAAATGTTGTACAACTGATAGCTGAGTCAGCTGAATCAAGAACAGTTTGTAATAAACGTTAAACAACGTGGGAGTGAATCTAATCACGGTAATAAACGCCTATATAACAAACGACACGTATATCAACTTAGCAGAAGAGTTATTGTTTTGTGTTCATCGAGCTGTGGAACGTTCGCGATACATTTGTTCACCAATATGTTCGCTTTACACACTTCTACAGTCTCTAACGCTAGAGTGTTCTACAATGTAATGTTAGCTAGTTTATCATGTGTAATGCTTACCTAATGTTAGTCATATTATTGTGACAAATGCTTTAACTAAGCTACAACACATGAGCACTTAAACGTACACCCACGAGAAGTAACGTTAGCCTAACATTACTCTCCATGCGAGGTTTCCTTTGTACAGTCGTTACTTTAGCGCTGCTTTTAAACGCCCTCCTCACCTGACGGGACGTAGTCTGCATCTTCATTAGACGAGTATCCGTCAGAGTCGTAGTCAGAATAGTTCATCATTTTGGAGGAAAACCTTCAGACCATTAGAGGTAAATGAAAAAAGGGCTAACGCTACTTGGCGCCGCCGCCTGTGTGTTTCTTACAAACGTTAGCTTAATTACTGCTCTCACAACATTACAAACGTTACCCCAACTGTCTTCAAACGCCTCCTTACTAACAATAATATAGCTTAAACGTTGGTCTTTTAATTCTGTAATAAATAAAATCTAATCCAGTGTGCGAAATGTATAAAACGGGGTACTAGTGTAGCGTTTGTTGCAATGAGGACGTCCTGTGGCGGCGACGGGAAGCTCAAAGGCTCAAACTACATTTCGCCTTTTGCGCCAATCTTCTTTGGTGTTGTGACCATCAATGTTAAGATGCATTAGCGCCATCTACATGACTGGAGGGTAGGTTAGGGTATTTAATGTATAACCTTTTTATTATTATTATAGTCAAGAACATTCATATTACAAAACAAGAATGGGACAATGAATCATCACATATAACATATGATGATATAAAAAACGTTTTTTCTTCTTCAAATAGACAGAATTATAGGGGAAATTTGATCAGGCATACTATCAAACAATATATACTATGAAACGATATTTAGCAAGGCACATCCTGGGTGATGACTTCTTATACGTTATAACAAAATACATTTGATGGCTTTCATGGTTTTTACAAATTTCAAAGTATTTTATTCTGAATAGGAAAAAATAATGAACTAATAGATATCAGCATGAAACTTCCCCAGTTGATTACTTACATTCAGATACATATCTTTTGTATTACAAGTTTTCCCGAATTTAATGTTTAAATATGGAAATGTGCTAATTTGCATACATTTGCAGAGGAGAAATCTGAACATTGTAAAAAGCCAAGTTCAAAATTCTTCTTTTATTTTGTTGACATATTAGAGTCAATGGTTTTTACAGAGGGGATTTTGGATATCTCCTTTTATCACTGCATAAATCAGAATATGGTGTCAACAGCCTTAAAAAAAATCCATTTTCGCCACGTTTAGGTATAAATTGTTACATAATGATATCTGAACAAAGTCCTCTGTAAAAACCTTCAGAATATAGATAGGAGAGAAAGAGGAAAGTTTGGTGTATGGAAGCGCTGCTGAAGTGAAGATTTCTGGCTCAGAGTCTGAGAATAACTCATTTTAAGAAGACTGCCTTTAAAGATATGGATTATAAAATGCAAGACGTTACACGTGAATAGGGTAAAACATTTTAAACAGATATCACCATTAAACATCCACATTTAATTACTTACATTAAGACATATATTTTTGTATTACAAGTTTTCAGAAATTTTAATGTTTAGGCATTATCTAATGTTAACTTTAGGTGAATTTAGAAGAAATTTGCAGGTGCAAATAGATACAGTGTGGTAAAATAAACATCTAAATGTGTATTTTGGATGTTTTTCCCAATAGTCTGAAAGAAGACATGCTGTGGAAGTAAAATAGCCCCAAAACTCAAAATTGAAAAATTATGGTTTTGCCCTTAATCTATTTTTTATTTGATTTTTCACTTCCTGTTGTGTTCTTTAACCCCGCGTTGTAGCTAAGTAGACACAGTTCTTGTTTTCCGTACATGTTTTGAGGCCCTGAATGGTTATTTTTTTTACCTCTTTGGGGAGTGGGTTGTCTTTCATGATTTTTGTAAATATTGGGCTTTTTAAAAAAAATCTACGCCTATGGATGTGTGGATGGTGAATAGTAATACAATAGTAATACAGTCCATTTAGATGTATAAGCTGAGAGAGACACAGTTGGGACAGAGTGTAGAGATGGTTTAGGACCAGCAGAGGATGCTGTTTGGTTACATTAGCTCTGAGATCTTGGTGGAAACACACACATCCATATCTGCTTTAATGAGTATTATCTTGCACAGCAATAGTGATTATTTTCATGATCAATTTATCTTCAGATTATTTTCCTGATTATTTCATCAAAAGTTTGACCTATGACATCAGAAAACTTAAAAAATGACCACACACTGTACTCAGTATTCTGCTGCTGAATGGTCATCTCTGTCTGTCCACAGATATTAACATTATTTTTGATTAGATTCAACTTTATTGTCATTGTGCAGGGTACAAGTACAAAGACAACAAAATGCAGTTTGCGTCTAACCAGAAGTGCAAAAAAGCAGAAAAGTGCAATGTGATATACAAAGTATAGACAGCTGGTGCATAGGCAGGACAAGAAATATATTGCAGTGTATAAGAGCAGAATGAATATGGCTATGTAATATGAACAGTGTATGAACAACATGTACAGATATGTGCAATGTAGTAACAGTGACATTATAATAGTAGTAAGAATTAGTAGGTTAATTGTCACCGGGATGCAGAGCAAGAGTTCAGCAGGGTGACAGCCCCAGGAAAGAAGCTTCCCCTGAACCTGCTGGTACGGGTGCGGAGAGACCTGAAACGCCCCCCCGGAGGGGAGTGGGCTGAACAAGCTGTGGTTGGGGTGAGAACAGTCTTTGATGATGCTGTGCGACTTCCGCAAGCATCACTTGCTCTGGATGGCCTCGATGGAGGGGAGTGAGGAACTGGTGATGCGTTGGGCAGTTTTCACCACCCTCTGCAGTGCTTTCCGGTCATGGGCAGAGCAGTTGCCATACAACTGTGACACAGTTGGTGAGGATGCTCTCGATGGTGCAGCGGTAGAAGTTCACCAGGATCTGAGGAGACAGGTGGACCTTCTTCTGACAGGTGGACCTTCTGTCTCCTCAGATAGGCTTTTATATATAAATCTCTCCTTGGGCTGGTTCCCTCTTATCTCTGTACATACATGTGTAAAGTCCAAAATCAGTAAGCTACAGTTAAACAGCTACTCTACATATTTTGGACCCTAAGGGCTCATCAACTCCTTGTTCATCCCATGATATCATAACCTTCCCCACTGCTAATTTTAGAAGGCCCATCCCAAAAAAATGTGTTCTTTGTTAATGTTATATGTGCATTTTAATCTTGCATTGCTAGACCTTCCTCCACAGCGCTGCAGAAGAAGGTCTGGCTAGTCCATACAGCATTCTGGGATGGGAGAAAAGCGTGCTCTGGTTTGTTGGCATTTCTTTAAACCAATCACAATCATCTTGGACGGCGCTAAGCGGCATATGGAGCAACAGTGTCTCTGCAAAATAGTCTCAGGAAGGAACTTGTTTTGGTGGAACATGTTAACATTCAAAAGTAGTTTTAGTCGTGCAACAGAAAACTCAGATTGGACAGATAGTCTAGCTAACTGTCTGGATTTACCCTGCAGAGATCTGAGGAACAGTTAACCATAGTCCTCACAAATCCACCGGAGGTTACAACGCCAACACAAAGAAAGTGGAAGGTAACGGACATCCGGCCAAAAAGAGGAAGGAATTTTCCACCTGAACATCTTGTCGATGTATAGACTACAGTATGTGCATTTGGATTGCATTTCATTATGCAATCTGTCTGCCATCGGACACGATTATTGGGAAAGAATGGCTCGCTAGTGCACTAGCTACGCTAGCTAACACTGGCAGTCAGAAACAAACATCCGTTTTCTTGCAGTTGCCTTTCTAAAATGAGCCGTGGTAAAAGTTACTATAATCTGTTATGATCAAGGAGTTAATAAGCAGTTAGCTACCATAGCTAGCTAGTTGAACTACTTCCACTTTAAAAACAGCTATGTCCCCACTGTCGACCGGTGTGGCAGTTCGCTGAGGCATCGCGTCGCTCGCTGTGGCCAAGCCAAACCCTTTTTATTGCCTTCCCCTCAGCAAACCCCCGGCCCTACTAGTGCCCTCTTCATACGTACGGACGAACGCCAGTTGCCCGTCAGCGGGGCGGATGTTTTGACCTATACTAAAAAGGAGTTGCTTTTGACGCTTCCCTGATTAATTTAGTTTATAGAGACACACACGCTCTCCGTCTAAGGAGAGACCCTCGCCCGGATCAGGGAACCCGAAGGCGAGACAAGAGGTTAGATACACACTACACCAGACGTCCCCAAAAACACAGGCTCTTATCCCCCTGTATATGACAAGCACTGCTCGAGGGGATCTTTAAAACCAATGATTTTTCTTTAGTACTCACGGTCTCAGCCGTCCTCCCAGGGTCACCGGAGGTCCCTTCCTTCTCAAGGACGCCTGTCTTGCCCTTCTTGGTCGCCGGACTGAGAGAGGGGGATGCTCAGAGGCTCTGACCAGACCGCACGGATAGGGAAATGCACTCCCACTAGGAGATAACAGGAGGTCTGCATGTCCAAGTCGATCCCCGCAGGGCCGCAACTGGCCACGGGCGGTTAAAGAGGAGTCACTAACCCCCGTAAGGGGGGAAACCCTCCCCGCTTGACAGCGGGCAAGACGATCCCAGAGAAAAATAAGGAACTGGCAAGAGTTGGGTCTCCTAGTCCAAAGTCGGACTCAGGTGATTTTTATTATTTTGTGACAAAAGCAGAAATTAAAAGCAAGTAGTCCTCTACAAAATAAAAAATAAAAATAAAGATAAAGCCTCCGCTCTAACAGAGGTATTTAAAGCTGCTTCTCTTTTCCTCCTATCTCTCCCACACTCATATGAGCGCAGGCAATCTCCTCTCTGGTGTCAAAGAGAGCAAATAAATCTTCCCCAAAACGCAGCAAAAAGAGCGTCTGGGCAAACTAAGAGAGAAGAGGCACTTTTTGGCCTCTGTTTAACAGAGGTATTCGAAGCAGTTTCTCAGAGATAGTCTTTTTTCTTTTTCTTTTCCTCCCTTACACTCAGCGAGCGCAAGGGAACACCTCTACAGCTGACAGGGGCATAATGAATCTTTCCCAATGCAACAGAAAGTGCAAGGGTAGATGGAGAAGGCTTCATGGAATCCCAATGCCACGTAAAGCGTTCGGGCAAAAGAGCCCAAAGGGAGCCCAAAAGGGACCCAAAAGGGACCCAAAAGAAGGGCTGCTACTCGCCAAAAACACAAAAAAACATTTTACTCCTCCCAAAATTATCAAAAGGGACGTACTATATGTACTTCCCTATCCTTGTAAGGTAATGTAGGAAACACTTCACAAATAACGTTACAGTAATGAACTTCATGAACTCTACAGCTCGTGTGCTGTGTATGGCCACACATGTGCCTTCAAGACAAACACACACACAGCTGCATGCACCCGTCAAGGCCGCAGCTCCTGCCTGTGCTCTTCTTATCTGTCTAGGTGCTTTCCTACACTCTTCACATTTTCTCAATGAGAGCTCTTTCTGTCATAAAATGCAAAAACAGATCAGTATGTAAACAAAAGACAGATTAATATATGAGCAAAAACAGATTAATATATAAGCAAGATATATGTTATTTTTTTGGGGGTTTCAACACACACACTCTAAGCAATGATATAGTTTGCTTTTCAAAACACATCGATCTAAGTGATTATATAGTTATCCTGGTAATACTGATAACGTTATATATGTTGTAAAGCAAGGAATGACATAGATTCTGCCATTTCTTTGTTTTTGGGTTTTCAACACCACACCAGGAGCTTTTTAGGATATTTAGCAGCAGTTATTATACAGCAGTATATGTTGTGTAGAATCCAGAGACTGACAGAGCAGAGGCAGGTTTTAGGGAGCAGAGCAGGAGTAGTAACGCCACTGGTGAAGCAATTGTCTTGAAAAGTATTTTAATAAATGAGCTAATTTGACCATGGAGATGGGAGATACAGTTAGCTTTACTGCAGTCGTTAGTTACATGGTGGTCAGTTTCAGTGTCGGTGTAGTCTGCTAGTGCTGCATTCATTCATGTCTGGAACTTTCGGTGCACTGCTCGGCTGCGAACCACATCCCTGGGCCTAGTTTGCTCGTGTTAATTTTGTTTGTGCTTGTCTAAATGTTGTTCGTCTTGTATGGTTGTACGTAAATTGGAGGATGTGATTACCGTGGATTATATTGACTTTGGTGGGGATTGTCACCTTTGGAGGGCAGCCCTTGATACGTTCCCAAAAACACACCGCCGTAGATATGGAGAAAGTGGAAAGTTACTTGGAACCTCGATCCAGTCCACGCTACAGTCGGGACGATCTGCTTGCACTACGCCCGAAATTGTCAACTCCATTGTCCCCGATGTTTCGGGATAACATCCCTTCGGAGCTGATAAGGCCTATCAAGCGCAGGAAACGAGGCAGGAGTGGTGGAATACGCAACCGGCTGCGGCGAAGACCACCGCTCCCATCCATTATTCTGAGCAATTTACGCTCCCTGAACAACAAGATCGACGAGGTCCGAACCTACACAAGGTACTGTGCCGAATTCCGTGAAGCCTCCCTGTTGTGTTTCACGGAGAGCTGGCTTCAATCCAATATGCCCGATTCGCTCTTTGAGATAAATGGGTTTTCTTTGATCTGGCTCAACAGAGACGCTAACTCGGGGAAATGTAAGGGCGGAGGGATCTTTATGTATATCAACGATCTCTTGTGTCGCCAGTTCACCGTTAAAGAATCATTATGTGATTCCAACGTCGAGATGCTTTGTTTGACATTAATGGTGCGTTCTTTTTGTCCACCGAAGTCGTTTTACGAGTTGTTTTCCGGAGTTACGACCCGGAAGTTGCAAAAAGAACGCCCCCGAGGTCGTATTTACAACTCGTCAAGTCGTCTGAACTCAGAGGACCCCGAGCTCACTTTCAAAGATGGCTACGTCGTGCATCACACGTAGTAAACATTGTGGTTATCTACAATTTTAAGCACTTTTGTCTTTGTTGTAACCAAATGAAGAAGTTGTACACATAGTGCTGTATACTGCTACCTATAGGCATGTCGCTACAGTCTTATTAGGAGTTAAATACCGCCTGATTAGTTATTTTGTAGCTTGTGCAGCTGAGACGCTCGGTTGCTATATGACAACAACGGCTTTTAGCCGAGCCTTGAGCAGAAAGCAGAGCAGTAGCCGAACATTAATGTTAATCAAAACGTAATTTTCATGCATCAAACTGTGAAATATAGTTGTGTAATATGTCAATAACTGGGTGAATAGAATCCTAAATGTTACTAAAAATGTTACAAAAATCCATCTTTTCTCCAACTCGTAGTATTGTGTGAAAAAAAGAACGCAACAACCCACGGTTACTTGTTTTCCGACATGGATGTGACGTCACACTCGAGCTACTAGTTGCGATTACAAGACAAAAAGAACGCACCATAAGACCGTTCTATTTGCCACGAGAATTTGGAAGTTTGTTGCTGTTTGTGGTGTATGTTCCACCTAGTGGCAAGGCTGCGTCGGCAGCAGCCACTGTAGCGGACCATGTTCATAGACTGCTACAAAAACATCCAGAAGCACCTGCCATAGTATTGGGGGACTTTAACCATTGTTACTTGGACACTGTGCTACCTGGTTTTAGTCAGATGGTTAAAAGGGGAACAAGGAAGGATCGAATACTTGACAAATGCTATGTGAATGTTAAAAATGCTTATGATTCCAGAATCAGACCTCCTATTGCAAATTCTGATCATAACGTGGTGTATCTCATCCCAACGTACAAAACAAAATTAAAAAGTTGTAAACCTGTGGAAAGAGAAATAAGACGATGGTCTCCTGAAGCAGGTGAGATGCTTAAAGCTTGTTTTGATCTTACCGATTGGAAATTATTTCATAATCAAAACTCCTTAGATGAAACTACTACAGTGATTACTGATTATATAAATTTTTGTGTACAATTGGTCATCCCTACTAAAAGAATAAAGATATATCCAAACAATAAAAGGTTTGTGTCCAAGGATATGAAGGGTATTATAAATTCTAGGAAGGTGGCATTTAAAAATAAAGATACAATTACAGGCAAGCAATTGGATAGAGATTTGAAAAATAAACTTAGGGAGGCCAAACAGGTACACAGAAATCATTTGGAGGAGACATTCAAAGAAAGAAATCCAAAAAGATTATGGGACAATATAAAAAAAATGACTGGTATGTCTCCTTCAAATAAACCTATTGTGACAGGCAATGATGTTATGTTTGCAAATGAGTTAAATGATTTTTTCTGTCGTTTTGATTCTACTGACCACTGTGAGGAATGTGTAAATGTGATTAAGACCATCAAACCCTTAGACACAGAGAGGATTGTCATAACTGTGGAGGAGGTCAGGGGAATTTTTCAGCGTAACAACCCAAAGAAGGCATTAGGGCCTGACCACAGCAGTGCATATATATTAAAATCCTGTGCCAGGGAATTAGCCCCTGTAAGGCAACCCATCTTTCAGTTGTCAGTGGACACACATACCATCCCAATAGTGTGGAAAACATCACATATTAGGCCCCTCCCTAAAAAACAGAGTCCCAAAGAATATAATGATTTTCGGCCAATAGCCCTTACATCTGTGATTATGAAGTCACTGGAAAAGATCATGGTTCAACATCTAAACAAATATCTAGGGAAGCAACAAGACCCTTTTGAATTTGCTTATAAACAGGGTCACAGTACGGAGGATGCAGTGGTTACACTGGTGCACCTCATTTCCAAGCATCTTGATAAACCAAAAACATATGTTAAGGCTCTGTTTCTTGATTTTTCATCTGCGTTCAATACAATTCAACCAAATTTACTTTTATCAAAAATGATTCAGTTTCAGATTAATTCTTATCTTATTCTTTGGTATTACTCATTTCTCTCAAATAGGGTCCAGTTGGTCAAAGTAAATGACAAACTTTCTTCTCCAAAAACAACTAATGTTGGAGTACCCCAGGGATGTATTAGCTCACCTGTGTTGTTTACTTTATATACCTCTGATTGCACCACTACTTTACCAAATCAGTTTCTGTTAAAGTACTCAGATGACTCAACTCTCCTGACCTTATTGAACAAAGGTGATGACCCTACACCAGGGGTCATCAACTAGATTTTTCCAAGGGCCAGAATTTTTCTATGCAGACACTCTGGGGGCCGGACTTTCAAATAAAGAAAATAAAATTAATTTAAACCTAATACGCCTATTTTTGTTCGCAATTTTCACTTTCTTACTGAATTAATGCTATATTTCTTTAGATGTATTAGTGTGAGCAAATTCCTAAAAAACATGGAAACTCCATAATGATAACTGGCTCTTTAACTAGAAAAAGATCTCAGACTAGGAGGCAGTTCACTGAGGAGTGATGGTTAAAGTCTGCGATTATGGAAACATTATTGTAGTATGCAGCATCCTGATTGGTGGAAAATGCTTGCAGAAAGAAACAGTGCTTGTCAGGTTGCAAAATAATACAACCAGCATCATCATTCACGTGCATATTAAGTAGCCACATGTATTTGTTTTGGTCTTATAATACCTCCATAGATTTACCGCTCCAGCGGAGAGTTTGTTTTGTTCAGCCAGCAGTGAGGTTTACAAGACGTTGTCCAAATTTCCAGATTCCCGGCAAACTAAGATAAACAGTTAGACTACAAACCGACAGCTTTTGTTTTAGCTTGTTTCTAAAATTTCGTTATTTGCAGAGTAGAGCTGTGTTTGCGTAAAACAGCGCGGTGGATAAGAGTGGACTGAACAGATTGAAATATCGCTTTCTACATGTTTATGCCGGTCTACACAGGTGAGTGCATTGATAAGTATTGACTTTTTACTCACGAAGGTTTTATTGTAGCCTAGTTACAGTAACGAGACTAGCATGAGTTCATCTGCCCTCTTTGTATCTTTCTCAGTCAAGTGATGTGTGTTTTAACGCACACACGTCTCGGCTCAGCGGTGTGTGTGGAGCTCGGGAATCGCTGTACAAAATCCTGGCATGTGAATAGAGATGCAAATACAGGGGGCTGGGTTTTTGCTCTATATGTTTGAAATGATATATAACAGAACGCATTTTTTCCTCTTTACATTTTGTGAATTCATGATTATTCTGCGGGCCAGACTAAAAGCTTTGGCGGGCCGGATGTGGCCCGCGGGCCGCCAGTTGACGTTGGCTGCCCTACACTGTATCAGGGCAATGTGGATTGGTTAGTTAAGTGGTGTGATAACAATGCTCTCATTATTAACACTGTGAAGACAGAAGAAATCATTTTTGGAATAACTCATAATTGTCAACTGTCCTTAGTGAAGATTCATAATTCAGAAATTAGTCAAGTCTCGGTCTATAAATATTTGGGTGTCATGATTGACGACAATCTCTCATGGACCTCTCATATAGATTTCATCTGCAAAAAAATACAACAGCGGGTTTATTTTCTTCGTAGATTGAGATCTTTTGGAGCTAGCAGTCAAATCATCTCTCTGTTTTTCACATCAGTAATTCAGAGTATGATGCTTTACTGTAGTACTGCTTGGCTAAGTAGCCTCTCAGTTAAAAATAAAACAAAGCTATTAAATCAGATTAAAATTTGCGCAAAGATTACAGGACTACCTGCAGTGCACTCCTTTCAGGAGGCTCACAATAATAGTATGCTTAGACTAGCCAGAAATATTTCAAATGACCCTTTACATGTCTTGCACAGTGAATGTCAACTTCTGCCTTCAAACAGACGCTTTAGAGTTCATTCTTTTAATCGTATTAGACTTAAAAACTCCTTCATACATCAATCTATCCTATTGCTAAACAGGCTACATTAAACCCAGTGCAATATTTATTTCAGGGATATACATCTCCAATACTTTGTCCGTGTGTATGTTTATGTCATGTACTGTTGTTATATATGTTTTCTCTGTTTCCTTTTTGGAGTTTGTCATTTGTGGTAATGTCTCATGTATGTTTGTTGGTGGTATTAATCTTATGTATGTTTTGGATGCTTTTGGATGTATTGTCACGCCTGCCCTGCTCTTATGTAGTTTTTTGTGTGTTCCTGTTTTTATTTTGGGGTTTTCTGTTCTGCTTGGTGTTTCTTGTTTGGTTACATCCTGTCTTTTGGTTTTCCCGCCTTTGTTATGGTCTGATGTCTTTTGCCTGTTCGCCTGTCCTTGTGTCACGTTTCTTTGTTGTTGTTGGTTTCATGTTTCTGTTGGTTATCCCATTTCCTGTTTTATTTTGAAGTCTGTCTTGTCTCCCTTGTCTTGTCTAGTTTACTTCCTGTTTTCAGTTTTCCCACCCTTGTGATTGCCCAATGTGTTTCACCTGTTTCCCTCTCCTTGTGTCAGCTGTCTCTCGTTTTATCATTACCCTGTGTATTTAGTCACTGTGTTTTCTGTGTCTGTTGCTGGTGTATTGTTGTCATTTGTCCTTGTAGTTCTATCCTTTGATTTTGCTGTTTCTCCGTGTTCCTGGATTTCTCGTTTTTGGTTTTGCTCACCTGCTCTGCTTTCCTTTGTAAGTCTCTTTTAGTTTACATTAAATAACTTATTTCTTACTGCTGCACTCTCCTCGTCTTCCTGCATTTGGGTCCAGGCCTGCATCCCTGACATGTATGTGTATGTCCTCATTTGGATGTATGTGTATGTCATTCACTGGTTGGATGTATGTGTATGTGCTTATTTTTTTTAAACGAGCTACCCAGGGATGTACAAAGAATTTCAGCCTTTGGCTGACAATAAAGTTGTATCGTATTGTATCGTATAACTGCACAAACCCACACTATCCTCCTCTCTGGGTTTTCGTCCTAAGACGGTATTCTGTAGTTATACAGTCCAGACTTGCCTTGCTTCAGTTTGTGCATCCAATTACCTACAACTATCTGACATTGTTGGCTACAGTGTGGTTAAAGCTAAAAGCTGAGCTGACTCATTCGCGGACAGTGAAGGGCAGCTTCGTTTTACCCTCCAGGTGGGTGTTCCCATAGTGCTGTGAATTCACGTGAAAACTTGACTTGACATTTGGCGTGCGTGTGTGTGCTTATGAGTCACATAATGAATGATTTGCTTGTTATACAGGATTCAGTTACTGGTTGTGACTCATGCTGATCAGTCCAGGACACAAAACGACCAACGATGGGGAACAGGAGTGAGGGGGTTTAAACCAGTCCACCCCAGGAAGTTTGACGGGCTTTGAAGCAAATTGAACATAGCAACCAAACCGTGGAATTACAACTCCCTGGCCCGTCATGTGATGCCCTCTGGCCCAAAAATACCTTTTCCCTCAGACTTACATGGAGACAGAGACGTCTGTAAATCAGTGGATACTTTATTTTTAGCGTCAGAACCCCACAAAATGACTCATTTCACTATCAGAATTTGATCCATACGTTCTGAAAACATTTGGTAAGTTGCACAATTAAATCATTCAATCACCATTTTAAGTTAGCGGAGCGCTGAACCGGAAGTAGCCGGCTCGGCCGGTGGAGGTCTCTAGTGTGGCTGCTCTCTGGTCCGCACAGCGAGGAAGCGGCGCCGATCATCTGGGTCATTTTTGGCTCCATGATGGCTTCATGCACCACTGTGCAACTCTGTTAGGAATGAACGGGGCTCTGGCTCCAACGCTGTATCCAGTTTTTATAATACATCTGTTAAAAGGGGAATACGACTTAAGAATTCTTAATACTCAAAATATCCCAGACTAGTGTTTTAGGATTACATACTGTTAGTTGTTGCAAAAGTAGACATTATTTGGGTTATTAACTAAGTTTGAATTTATCTTCCAAACAAAAGTCTTGGAACAGTGGCCCATTTTGATTTAAGGGAAGAACACACAGTGTATTAGACGGTAAAGATCATAAGAAGCAAAGAGAGAGAGTCCCCACAAAGAGAGCCAGCCATTACACCTTCTCTTCCCAAATAACACATAATTGCCATGTCACGATGTAATGTGTTTAGATGGCTGGCGTGCTGCTCTGTTTGAAGATGACCTAAATGACGAGTGATTAAGTGTAATTTGCACATATTATTAACAGCGGGAGGTGACAGAGTGGTGCTCCTCATCTGCTGGGTTTAGTGGAGAGGACAGCCGATTAGCTCTGTGATCAAAAACACAAACCAAGGAAAATGCCTTGATGTTTAGTGTTGTTTGATTGCGATGACCGTTAGCTGAGAGAGAGCTCAATGATCAAACCCTCTGGAGTGCTTCCTCCTCTTCAAATAATCAGATATTTTATATTACAATGTTACCAACAGTGATGCTAAGATACTTTAATAATTAAAACCAAAAATATGAATATCATTTTATTTAAACCGCACCTTTTTATATGCAGCTCACGGTACTTCAGAGTAATGACAAAACAAATGAGAAAAAACAGTTAAACAGTTTCAGTATATGAACCAAATAGGGAACGTCCATGAGTATTGAATAGACAAGAATGTCTTTTTAAGAAAAACTGAAAGGGTTCAAATGAAAATTATTATTCAGAGTTAACTTTATAAAAAAAAAACATCCTAAAAGAATACTTTAACAGAAATGGGGAATATAATTAAAATATGACACAACCTGATCAGAACAGAACACTGCTCAAGAACCTGATCAGAACAGTTTTTTCTCGTGTTGCAGCTGTGCATTAAGGAGACGGAAGAAAGAGGAGAAGTTAGTTCAGAGGACGATGAGGACAAATGAACCCTTACACAATACCGGGTCCTGAGCTGGCCCACGGTCCCACTGAGGATGAAACTGCTCAGGGACAGATGCTCGTCATCCAACAGAAATAGAATTTTAATCTGAAATTTCTGCTGTTTTTCCTGTTTCTGCTTTTGTGTGTGACTGTGAGAGTCTTAAAAACTCTGATGGATTTTGTGTGTGTCTGTGTGTGTGTTGGTGTGGATCTCAGGATGGTCGCAGCCTCTCTAAATGCTAATGATGTGTGCAGGTGAGTGATCCAGAGAGCCCAGCTTTAGACCAGCAGGGAAGCACGAGGAATATAATTGACCTACAGATACTCAGCCTTCCCCATTCACTGCGGAATAATCACAGGTTCAGATTTAGGAGCTGTATTACCTGAGGAAACCTTCGTTGTGTGCCTTATGTGTCCAAATTCCACATAAGGAGGCAAGTTGGGGGGGGTGGATGGGTCAAACAAACACTGTACTGTACTAAAGAAAAGTAAATGGCAAGTTTTTTGTATTAACTTTATGAACAAACAGAACCATGTCACCTTCCGGAAGTGAAGTAACGTCTATTTTGAACCCAAACCACCATCTTTTTCTAAACTTAACTTTGTCGTTTTGGTGCTTAAACATAACCAAACTGCGACCGTTTCATAATGTTAACGGTGTGTTTAAAACAGATGTTCCCAGGATGCCATCCATTTAACTTGATTTCTGGAGGAGCACCACAGACCCCATCTAGCAGAATTACATTAGGTTTTATCCTATCCAATATTTCCTCTATTTCTAATCAGATATCTATGCTGTATTCCCCATGTATCTTCCTGTAAATCTGTGCCAGAGTCAAAAGGTTAGATTTTAATCTTGAAAATAAAACCCAAGTTGGATTCAGTCCTAATCATACTTCATTGCTTCGAGGGATCCAATTCCTGGTTTCAAGTTATGTCATGATAATTACTATCATCCTGCTTAAACAGCTTTAAGACAGTTTCACTTCAAACAATAGAAAACCTTTAGATAGATTTCTCTTATTCTGGCGTACCGGTCTGTCACTGCTGCCGTGTAATTTCCCTTTAAATAAAGCCGATTTCAACCCTGACATGCTCCGTGTCCTGCTGAGGCTGTCCTATTGTGGCCGTCTCTCGAGCTACCTTTTCCTGGATCTGTGAATGATGCTGAAATAGCTCACTAGCCACATCCTTTTCTCTTTCTTCCCAGCAAGACCTCTGTTCCTTCTCAAAGAACAGAGGTCTGTTCTGCGCCGCTGCTGCCGGCTCTCCTTTGATGATGAGGACAGACCACCCACCCACAAACTCTCCCTTCTTGGTAATTGGGAATATGGGGAAGAAAAAAAAGGCTTTTCCTCAGTTTCCCTCTCCCTGAACTTAAACATAAGGGTGTGTTAATGAAGTCTATTACATGACAATAAAGTGCCCGTCATCTTCCTGACCATGGGTCATTAGTAGAGATGGTCCGATACCATTTTTTCCTTCCCGATACCGATTCCAATACCTGAACTTGCGTACCGGCTGATACCGAACACAGATCTGATACCAGTGTGTCATATATTTTATTATGTTTTAACAGCTGCTACTATCCCTGTATGGATGTGATAGGATTGTAATCATTGTTGTTATACTCTATGTGAAACATGAAAAAACACAAACAATAAACGCCACAGAATTTTCTTTTATTATCCAGTTTGACAGTCAGTCATAACGGAAAAAGAACATAAATAAACTACTTTAAAGTAGATTCTGTTCAGGGTTAAATTAGGTATGGAATGGGGGCATAATCTCCAGTATTTGCCTATACCAGCATTTTAGGTGATATCAGAGGCTTTTCTGATACTGGTATCGGTATCGGAACATCTCTAGTCATTTGCCTCACTATGTTCATTTTTGGATGTTACCAGGACCTGGAGGTCCTGATCCTTTGTGTGGAAGATTAATTCCACACACACTAAGTAATACCAAACCTGATTTGAAGACATGGATCCAGACGGGTCAATAGTTTACAGTGTACGAGATCTACTCCTAGCTGTCATTCTAACCCAATTCAGCCCTCCACAGCGGTCTGTATTGACAGCAGTGGAACAAGATTGAGGCAAAGCAGAGCAGGATGATCAGGTTCCGAGCACCAACGCAACACTCCGACCAATTGTAACTTAATCCATCCAGCTCCACAATGATGTGGCATCCAGACAGCTACAGATAACCAATAACATCACGTCAGCCACAAGACAGAGGAGGCGCTACATTACAGTAGAAGATAGTTCTCTGAGCAAGAAATCAAAGGCCAAATCAATGATTCAAATATAAACCAAAGTTTAAAGGGTGATTTAGATTTTCTTTCAACATGGACCCTATTTTCCCTTGCATTGGTATCTAAGTGACTGAATGTGTTGCCAACCGATAAGTAGGCAAACGTTCATTTATTGAGACACGTCTCCTGCATGAAAGTCAGACACACTACACACTCATCCACCTCGAAATACTTACTTTGCAGCTCTCTACATAAAGGCTTTACTTCCTGTTTGGTGCTGAGCATTGGGACATAGTGTACATTGTGAGGTTCAGAATTAGACACTGGCCTGCACAAAGTGCTTGGCTAGCTCATTCTCCTCTTTCCTCTTATCCTCTTCCTTTTGTTCACCTTCTCCACTCTCTTTCATCTACTCTGCCATCTTCTGTTTGTTCTCATTTCATTCCCTCTTTTCCTTTGTTCCTTTCTCCCTCTCTTTTGACATGTTACACTCCCTTCCATTTCCCCTTGTATCATGTCTCACGGTGTCTCTGCTCCATCATCACCATCCGGTGCCCTGACTAGGTGCTAATTTCTGACAGCAGTGACCGTCATTACAGCCAGTAACGGTAAATCCTCAGGCGGGTCAGTGTGTTATCACAGAGGGAAGGTGCAGCATGAAATGGATTCCTACCTCTCTGCTGTACTTTTCACCTGCGGCTGCATTTACTATTACCATGGGTTTATTTGGACCTCCGCAGGGAAGATATTAAACACATACCAATATATTTTGTATGTTTCCCCCCCTACAAACATTTTTAGATGAATTTCATTAGTGTGTTTTTCTTGCTCTTGGCTTCTAAATGGGTTCTAATAACCCTCAAATATAACTATGATAGTAATAAAACAAATCAATGGTACTGTTACTGAAGGCTGTTGTTTCTCAGAGGCTTTAATCTACCATCCCTGCATGATGTCCCTCTGTACGAGCTAAGCACCGGCCTGCAGACATGCAGAGCAGTGTCAATTGGCACATGATATAATGTCTATCCATATTAAGAAGAGTGTGAGCTTTCATTTCTGTTTCTGCGTCAGATCGGCTCAACCTATCTCCACGGCGCTGTGGAGTAAGGTCTGGCTACACCACAGATGCATTCTGGGATAGGAGAAAGAAACCTCTCTGGGTTGTTTGCATTTCTTTAAACCAATCACAATCGTCTTGGGCGGAGCTAAATTTAGGATGCAGTGACGGTGGCTCTGCTAAATAGCCTCAGGAAGGAACTTGTTTTGGTGGAACATTTGCACCTCACAAATGAAAATGCCACATACAATACTAAATGAAGTTAACTGTTGACACAACACAGTAATGTGAGCTATTTAAATTAGCTGATACAAGTCATTGGCTATTACCAGTGTATCTCTGTGTGTACTTTGTCCACAGCAACCCCGCCAATGGTTCCCAAAACATCCCAGTTAGAGAGGAAATACCCTAAACATATTCTTTATAAATCTTTACAATCATTCCCTGAAAGAACCGAGCAGGCCTGCCTTGATGCACCATCCAAACTTTGTTTCATAACTTGACATTTTCAGCGTGTAGCTTGCTAGCTCGAAGTTTGTTGTTGTTTCCTGAAACAAAGGGGGAGATCGGCAACACACAGAGAGCAGACATGTCAGGCTTTATCCTGAAGATGTACTTCCATTGATCCAGACTACAACATTCTCTCACACAAAGCTGCTCAGGTTGTACACTTCTGAAAAGAAATCCATTCTTTAATCTCCCCAAACCAAGTGCTGATTAATAATTTAGGATAATGGTGTTGAGAACATTAGCAAAATCCAAAACAAATTCACAATCATATTGTAAGTTACATATGACCAACCCAAACAATATAACATATTAAACTATATACTTACAATTCAGCATGCACTTTGTTAATTTTCCCATACAAATGCAATGAAATGCAGACAGATATTGTCGCGGACCACTTATGCCTCAATGGCTGTTAATATATACAGTCATACCGTTAATACACATATTTCTTAAAGTGCCCTCCACTGCTTTGAAAAATGTTTAAAAAAAATGCAACCTCTCTTTCCAGAAAACAATGTCCCAGTCCCTCAGGATAATCCACAGACATCACTGCCAGCACTCTCACCTCTTCTCACATTTCCAGTCATTTATGAAATACATGCCATTTAACATCACCCGATGGGTCCACGTAAACACCCTTCCCCCCTCCGTTCCAGCCATTGTGCTCACTGTGCTCACTGTTCTACGATCCAGCCAAGCACCGTATGATTTCCCTCATTTCAGGAGCTTGGTAATTTTGTGTGAGGATGTTTAATGTGTTTGCTTTGCAGAGATGTGCCCGAGGACCAAAAAAACGGAATGTTATTACAATTGGTTATTAGTTTCGTGGCCTGATTAGCTCTCAGTGTGGTGTCCAGGGAATCTTAAAGCTTCAGCAGTAGGTCCCACTGGAGCCTCACTGAGATGAAACATTGTTTCATTTATGTCCGTAATATATGTAATAATCGTGATGATGTTTCTCTCTGTTGTTGTAGGTTGTGCTCACGCTGCACATATACAGTGTGCATTACCATACCAAATTAAAATCCCAACAGAAATCTTCTCACAAGGTCCAATCTAATCAAAGAGCATTTAAAAGTACTGTGAACCCGTCTGCACGCATTTGAAATAACACAATAATTCTTGATGAGCAACTTTAAAAGGGTTTGTCTAGGTTACAGAACCTCATTGGAGTCTTTTAAAACATCACAGGTTTCTATGCAACACATTCTCAGACCTAAACGACACAATAGGTCAATTGTCAAGGACTCCCAAAACGACATACAGTACATGACCGTTCTATTTGCTGCCGCACGGAGACCATTTAAACACGTGACAGTAATATGTGACCGGCGGTGGAAAATCAGAGGTACCTGGTACTTGTTTTGGTACCACGTTGGTTGAAGATCCAAGCAGAGGCAAAGGTGGAGTTAAAACACTGCAGACCAGTGATTGGGCAAAGATAATCTTCACTAGATCTAATATTTAAAGCCCTGAAATAGCCTGGCTCCTGCCTATATCTGTGATTTGCTAACTCCCTACGAGCCAGACCGATGCCTGAGATCCTCCTGATCTACTTATGGTTCCAAAACCTCGTGAAAAGTGTTTTTACCCCAAGCTGTACTGTGCAGTGGATCTGTATTGTGATGTATGAGTACGGAAGGGGTACAGCAGTTGCTTAATCCAAATTTGTGCAAAAGAAACTTCAAGAAAGAAACTCAACTACATCTGGAAGAGCTTTTCTAAAAATGGAAAGGCTGAATAAAACTCAAAAACTCCTACAATAGAACCAAAAAGGCAGCATCCATGGGATGTACACTATGTTCTACCAACAATCCCACAATGCAATGGGTTTGATTTTATAGATGTGGATCTAGTGGATGTTTTGAGACACTACACGTGTCAGTGATGGCACAAAATGATGCTGATTGATAGAATGTACTGTTCAGGACACCGAGTGTTCATAATGCTGAGAGCCGGGGAGGACACAAGGATTTGGGACACTTTCATGGAAAATAGCTTCTGCTATGTCCGTGGTACTGAAGCATTTTGGCCCTGTCCGTGGTGCTGAAGCATTTGGGCCCTGTCCGTGGTGCTGAACCATTCTGGCTCTGTCCGCGGTGCTTAAGCATTTGGGCTCTATCCGTGGTGCTGAAGCATTTGGCCCCTGTCCGTGGTGCTGAGTCATTTTGGCTCTGTCCGTGGTGCTAAACCATTTGGGCCCTGTCCGTGGTCCTAAACCATTTGGGCCCTGTCCGTGGTGCTGAAGCATTTGGGCCCTGTCCGTGGTGCTGAATCATTTGGGCCCTGTCCGTGGTGCTGAACCATTTTGGCCCTGTCCGTGGTGCTGAAGCATTTGGGCCCTGTCCGTGGTAAACCATGGCCTCCCTCCATGGACCATCACATTATTTACTGCTGGGATATTTTCACCTCTTGCCTTTTTAAAAAGGTAAAATGTTTTTATGTGTTACATTTTTAGTGTTTGTTGTTGTGTCTTTTAATACTTAGGGAGTAACGCAATTTCGTTGTAAAACTGTCAGACAGTGGTGCAATCACAATAAAGCTTCTTATCTTGTATTTTTACTTGAATTTGTGTTTACCTGCATGAGAGATGGTAAAAAGTATATTTGAACTTGATTTGAAGGCTGTGATGGTCTGCAATCCAACCACCTCCCCTATGGCTACTTTAGACATCTGTGTAACTTGGGCAAGGCACGGCAGCTTTATTTCAGCACATTTCAGAGACATTTTGTTTTTTGTACATTCTGCACTCAATTCATTCAGTCAATCCTCCCATTTATTATGTTTGCTATTTTGTATACATATTTGTTTCTGTATTTGTTTATTTCATTAATATGATTGTTTATGTGTGCACAAATCATCAAAGCAAATTCCACATAAGCGGAACTTACTTTGGCAATAAACCTGATTTATGATTCTGATTAAAGAGCAATTAAAAACAAATAAAAACATGTGTTAGAGAGAATATATAAACAGCTTAAATAGAATGAGACACGACAAGAATACAAGTTACAGTTACAGTACAGTGTAAGAAACGAACAATTACCTACTTAAAAATGCAGCATCAAAAAGAAATGTCTGCCTGGATTTAGGACCTGTACTGTTCCCAGCCAAAGTAGCTCACATGTTATTTACCATTATTCTCCATCGTTATCAATACTGGTCTGCTGTTACAATGGTTCAATTACATAATTTGATATAAAATGCTTAAAAAAATCTGCACCAAAGACAATGATGACAGCAACAAAAGAAATATAAAAGACATTAAAAACGTAAGGCACTCTAAAAAATAAGCATCCATAAAAATCGATGCTGATCATTGATAAGACCATGTTTTATCGTGCACATGTAGAGGCTATGAAGCTGGAACATTTTTAAAGTCACATATCATCAGATTAGGACAGAAGAATAGCGTATGGATGTATATTTTTTTTCTTCCCTTTTTTAAATTCAATTCAATCCAATTCCATGTCTCCGAGGGCGACATAGAAAATCTGATGATGGCATTATATGATATTATTGAGTTTCATTATGCGTTGGTTCGTGACCTGTGTGTGTGTGTGTGTGTGTGTGTGGGGGGGTGTTGTGACGTGCGCGTACAGCAGCAGTGTCGGACTAGAAGGACATAAAAGGTGGACGGAGTCCTGATTTCATCCGAACCATAACAAGAAGCTTCTGCTGCTGATCTAGAGTGCAACAGGCAGGAGAGTCTTTACAAAGGTAAAGACTCCTCTTTTTACTCTCTGAGGAAGATTAGTTATTACTGTTTTAGTTTGCTATTTTTATTCCCTGGGGAAGATTAGTTATTACTGTTCTAGTTTCCTCTATTTAATCTCTGGGGAAGATAAGTTATTACTGCTTTAGTTTCCTCTTTTTGGGGAAGGTCGCTGATGGAGAAAGTTGTTCTGAATGTTCTCTGATGTAGAAACCTTTCCAAATACTCTCTCTCTCTCTCTCTCTCTCAGATGCAGAGGGGCTTCGGGATTGTTTGTGTGTCACTCATCTTTTGCGCAGCTCTGTCTGAGACCATCGGCTTGGTCATTGCGGTAAGCTGTTAACATTTACCTTTCACACAGCTTTAGGTATTGTTATTACCCTGTGTGTGTGTGTGTGTGTGTGTGTGTGTGTGTGTGTGTGTGATGGAAAATGTAAAACAGACAAATAGCAATGTAGAAAAACTACCTTGGAATAGAGTGTTGTCCATAGAAGTCAAATGATATATCAACATATTGGGGGGTATTGCATGAAGCACTTTGTGCTACATTTAAATGTATGAAAAGTGCTATATAAATCAATGATTGATTGATTGATTGATTGATTGATTGATTGGTTGATAATATAATGTGTGTAATGTGAGTACAGTTGTGAGCTTATCCAGAGGCAAACCTTTCAGTTTGTCACACAGTGAATGTAGAGGCTGGCAGTGCGGACCGGAGCTTTTATTCAGAGATTTATTTGGCTGGAACCGGTGCATGTTTCCCCCCTGGTAAATGGCACGGAGGTCATAACTTGCTTTTATTCTATTTAACATGACGCCAGAACTTTCTGAGTATTTCTTTTATGTAGTTTCACTGGTGCAAATATAACAGAAATAGACTAAATAAACCTCAGACAATAAAAACAGCTTCAATCTGAATATCTTTGTCAGGGAGTGTAGTCGATGTACTTTATTTTTAAATGTACACTAAATATGAACATATTTCATATTTCATATTTTGAGAGACTGATGAAAGAAACAACATCACAAACACGGATTAGAACTAGTCAGCATTGAACAGAAGACGTGTGGTCTGATCATTGTGTGTGTGTGTGTGTGTGTGTGTGTGTGTGTCTGTGTGTGTGTCTCTCTCTGCAGGCAAAGGACAAACGTGGCTGGACACTGAACAGTGCTGGCTACCTGTTAGGTCCCCGTAAGTACACACACACACACACACACACACACACACACACACACACACACACACACACACACACACACACACACACACACACACACACACACACACAAACTGCAGCAGTAATCAGCTGTCTGCAACACATCTGGAAATGTAGTTTGGGACAACGCATCTTGCTTCCAACATTTCTCTGTCATATCCTGAAAACATGTTACACATTTTGCAAACTAACAGCTTTCCCAACACATGTACTTTGTTGAATTATTTTGGTGACTATTACAGTAATAGAGATTATTTTCATGCAATGAATATACATGTCCTGTGAGATCAGGCTTTTCCTCACATTGTTTCTACAAATGTGTCATTGAAACTTTGGCTCATAGCAGTATACTGCATAGTGACCTAGTGCAGTTTTATTTTCATCTATACTAACCTACTATAAGAAGTGAATAACCAAGATATCGATATATTGTCTGTTACTTTTATTACCGTCCCGGCTGTCAGTAGTCAGAGAACAATAATTGAGTGCTGGATTCCTGAACAGTGTTTGTACTAAATGACACTTCCAGACCGGCTGAAATATCAACATTTTAACACCAATTTAACCCGTGCAGCTGATTTTCAACCCTCACATGCACGCCTCTGCTGCTGCTGGAACGTAATCTCTCTGTGCGCTCCGACTCAACTCTTTTACATTTGATCATTTCATCAATTCCATGCTCTGGTCAAGCACCTGAATGTCCATTAGTTTAGTTTATTTATTTTGTTTGTTTACACATATACAAATACTACAGATTAATATACAATGAATAAAAGATGTGATGGAAAGATGCACAACCCCCCTCCCCCCCCCCAGAGGGGCTTAATCTGGGCACTCTCCAATGTATACTCTAATTTAAATAGAAATAAACTAATATACAACATTATGTCTTGGACTGTATTCAACATAGTAGTCATATTTATCAGCTGTAAAACTGAGTTTCTCCACAAAGAATCATGCAAAAGCACCACTTTAAATATTAGTTTTAGCTGAGATGTGCTCACGAGTTTCCTAGAAATAAATGACTAAATGGACTAAAGATATGTTAGTGGACAGAGACCAAAACCAGCGATTAGTTGACTTATCGACTCAGCCGGGGCAGCCACAGTTATGTCCACTAAATTAGTTGATGGAAGAAGGTTTGGAGGCTTTCGTGATAGATCAAATGAAACAACAATTTTACTACATTGAAAGTCTTTAGCAAAGGCAGAGCCAGGAGTAGAGCCAGTGAGTGACGCACTCTCCTCTTAAAACAGATAAATAAAATATATGGGGCTTTAAAGGCTGTAAACCAATCTTCAGACTGAAACACATAGAAATTGTGTAAAAGTGATGCATTGGCAATTTGGCATTATCGCCTTTAGCGGAGTTAGAATCAAAGTCTAATGCAGATTACACAGCGCAGGAGGAATGTGAAGCCGGCACACTTTTTGTTTCGTCAAAGCAGAAAAAAGCTCAGGTGGAGTTAATAAAAGTAATGACACTCTCTGTAAGTTTTAAAGCAGCGGAACAAGCTGAAAACACATTGACATATGACCATTTTACAAAGCTGAGAAGGTGAAGGTGTTTCCAAACAGTTGCCTTCACACATCCAGCAGACACAGAGCAATATTAGCATCTAGTTGGAGTCCTGTTTGTGTCACCTGATGAATGTAAAGTTCAATATTCATTCTCTCTGTTCTGTCCATCCAAAAACCACAGTGTCAAAATGTTTACAGATCAAACAAATGAGATATTACGTGTTAATCAGTGCTCTGGATTTATTTACCTTTAGACAGAGCCAGGCTAGTTTCCCCCACTCTCTATGCTAAGCTAAGCTTCATATTTAATAAACAGATATGATGGATGTATCAATCTTCTCATCTAATTATCTGCAAGAAAAGGAATATTTCCCCAAATGTCACATTTAGTTTGAATATAAAGATATTGATGAGTGTAGCTTTTAAAGGTTTAGTACTGGACATTCAGAAGATAAAGATAGCAGCAAACATGAGTTTCTATTTGAAGATATGGTGGAGTAATGGCGTCCTTAGTATGTTAGTGCATGTGCGTGCCTTGTGCGTCGGTATCAGACGCCGAGGGCTGTGACAAAGCGTCGTTTTTGACGAGTCGGGGAACGGTCTGTGAGAGCCACGTGGAAGCAATTCTGCCCCACTTATTATACCAAAGTGTGTGTGGGGGGAGGATAGGAGTTTTACTTCCAGACTCTGAGTAAAAGAGTTTATTGTTAAATATTGACCTTACACACAACTAGACCATATTAATAATCTAATCTCTTTGAATGCTCGCTTGGTTTTTGAGCTCACCTGTACAGTTTTGTTACACGGCTCAAGCTCATCTTCTGTTTCTCATCTCTGTGTCAGCTAATTCAGTTTAATTTAAAGATAGCGTCATTACCATGAAGACTGGGTATCCACATGTGTGTGCGTGCATGCATGTGTGTGTGTGTATGTGTGTGTGTGTGTGTGTGTGTGTGTGTGTGTGAAGCCCAGGTAAAGGTTGCTCCTGCCTCATCCTGTGTTTCAGGTCGTATTGATCACCTAATTCAGATAAAGGATTCTCCCAGTGCCAGAGGCAGAGACGAGCTGGTCACTCAATGTAAGATAGAAACGTACGGCCGCTGCAGGGCCTTGGTGTCAGGCCACGAATTGCTCTGTTCAACGCATCCCGCCTCTTAGCTGCTTCTGTCACCCGTCAGGCGAGGACGTGCGTCTTCCTACTGCTCTCTGTGTGCTTTCGCATCCTAACATTGCTTTTGTCTCGCTGCGCTATAAGCCAGGACATTCATGTTGATCTCTCCGTGAGTGTCTGCTGGGTAGGAAAGGTGAGACTACACTGTGTTTACTTGCAGTGGTTAGTTGTTATATGAACAAACACTAGCTTAGGTGATTGTACTAATGTTAATACTTGGATTTTATATGGATGAAGCTGCCAGTGAAGGTTACTTTCCAGCCTTTTTGCTAAAGATTCTTAACCCTTGTGTTGTCCTCGCGTCAAATTTGATCCATTTTCAAAGTTTTTTATATCAGAAATATGGGTTTCTTACAACTAAATCTCCCAAAAAATAACTTGGATGCATGCATGTATGGAAGCCATACAACATTCTTCGCAGGTCAAATTTATGATTATTTCCATTGAATTTTGGGTGTTTTATCAATTTCATAGTATTTGAAAACATTTTGTAAATGTTTTTAAAACAATATCGTGACTAAACTTAAACATGACATAAACCAGTCTGTGATTCACTCAACATCCTTTGATTTTATCGATTAGTCATCATAATTTCTGCTTTTTTTAACTCAAAAATTAGGTGTAATGTCATTTAAATTAGGTTTATTGACCATGAATAAAAGAAAGCGTTGAAAAGTGCCAAAAAAAGTTAATTTTGAATTTTGACCTGGAAGGACAACAAGTTAATGGTCGACAGGAAGACAACACGAGGCTTAAGACTTGATTTTTGGAAATATGCTTGTTTACTGATTTACCCGATTAGAAGAGAAAGATCAATTTCAACTTTGTGTGTCCAGTAGGCTGCAGAGAAACACGTTCAGTCCAGTGTCTGACAAGATTAAAGCTCTCTACAGAGATAGACCTATTTGTTAAAGAGTAAGATCCTTTTAGTAACAGATCCAACAGCGCCATTGCAAAACTATGTGTGCTACGGTGGCCCTGAAGTACAAATCACAACAGCAAAAGAAAAACTCAACAGCAAATCATAGAACACAACGGCAAATAGGAAAACAAAACGGCAAATAGGAAAACAAAATGGCAAATCATAAAATACAACGGCAAATAGGAAAACAAAACGGCAAATAGGCCCTTATATAGATAGGCCCTACCTTTTCCGGTAGAAGTTAATGCCGTTGTGTTTTATGATTTGTTGAAGTATTTTCATATTTGCTATCATGTTTTCCTATTTGCTGTTGTGTTTTCCTATTTGCCATTTTGTTTTCCTATTTGCCGTTGTGTTTTATGATTTGCTGTTGCGTTTTTATATTTGCTGTTGTGATTTGCACTTCAGGGCCACCGTAATTTCCACATGTAAATGGGTGAATTAAGGGTTTATTTCAATCAAACCAGAGTAGTGATTATTGGAAGAGTGGAAAGACGAACCAAGACGGCTTGTGTCAAATATGAGCTTTATGCCAGCACGGGAAGAACATGGGACAGCAATAATCATTCTACACTAAGCTAGAGAAGTAATGCGCTCCGGCTACACTGCACGCATAACGTTGTTACATAGCAGCCTAGTGACCCTCTCCGAAACAACTGGCTCTTTAGAGAAATCATTTTTAGAGAAAAAACACCTTCAGTTGTGGCTTTCCTTCCTGCTGCTGATATTATTATTCTAATATTATTCTATAAAAGTTTTTACAGTAGTCCCTGTTTTACAGTAGTTTGCTAATTGACATTACCAAGGAGCATTTTTCCACGACCAATACATAAATTATAATTGAAATTAGTGGAAGTTTATATGCTAGATACTTGATTATAAAACACATCAGGATATATGAAATTAAATGTAGAGAGCGGAAGGGCACATAGAGACAGGAGGAGCAGTTTATACTTGAAACACAAAAACATTAAAATACATAATTTTCCCTCCGTGTGGGTCACTCCAATGTCATGTATTGTAATTGGGCTTATAGTTCAACACACACACACAAACAGTGTAGGGGTTAGCAGCTCAAGCACTACTTTAGCTAATGAGGAAGAAGTTAAGATGAGTCAAACACTTCCAGCCACTTAATGTGCCGTCTCTTCAACCACTCGTAATATAAAGCTGTGGAAAGAGTGTGTAAACTTAAAATGACACATACTTGTAAAGACTGGTGAGTAATACTGCAAAGTGAAAGACAACAGATAAGGTAGATTTAGTTTCTGTAGTTTAAATTTTTTTATTAACGTAAGTCATCAGCAAACAGACAAAAGATTCAAAGTGAGCCCCAGTTTATATTATTATTAGAGTCACGGTGCTAAGCATTTGTTTTTGTGAAAAATCATCAACAAAAATTTGCAACTCTCCCTGGCTCGTTTTGTACACAAATACAAACTAGCTATGAGTATGAAGCTATAACAGAATGGAAAGTAAAATAAATATAGACAAATAACGATTAATAATGCTTTGACATTTTGGCGCACACTTTAAAAATTAAGCACAGACATTTTTGTCTGCTTTCCATCATTGTTTGGATTAGGGAATAGTCACAACTTGGGAAATAGTTTCAATTCTTTTTTATTATGCAGAAGTTTGCAGTCGTCACTTTGCTTGTGAATTATTTTATTTTATTTGAGATTCATCATTATTATTCAAATGCATTTCATTGTCTGTTAAAACCGCAGTCTGTTCTATTTTAGATGTGCTTTTTTATTTCCTTTGTTGGTCAAATCTGTTTTACTGCAATTCCGTGAGCCAAGCCCTGCAGCTGGTCCGTAAAAAGTTTGGAAATGAACCAAACAATTACAAACCAAACACCATGCTGAAATAACCAAGTGTACAACAATGTCCTTCAGATCTTCTTACGAGCATTAGTTAGAGGGGTGCCATTTGTGCACTGTGTACGTATGTGTGTCTAATGTATGATGCTTCTGAAACAGTGCCATATTTAGGACATGTGTGTGTTCTCTGTTGTTATGTTAATGTAGCACACCACAGTTCAAGCTTTGTAAAGTCATTTTCGTTCGTCAAGAGATATTTCCAGTTCAAGCAAATATTAAAGAAATTTATTCACAGCTGAAATATGGGAAAACCCGGAGCAGCTGGGAAAAATGAAACATGAAAATGACAGCTTTAACTACATAGCTGTAATACTTTAGTCAAGTTGAACTGCATTTTAACTTTTGGTCATTTGGAGTGAGTTGAGCTTAGGGCTGCAGCAGTGCCCCGTTTGCTGTTTGTGTGACTGTGATCACTCCTCACTGTCCAGATGGAATAGATGGACACAGGACACTTGGAGACAAGCCGGGTCTGGCTGGCAAGAGGGACATGAACCAGGAGGAGGACTTCAGAACGGGTCTGTCTCCCTGTCCGTCTGTCTGTCTGTACCTGTCTGTCTGTCCGTCACACAGAAACAGGATGATCTCTTACTGTTAAATCTGTGATTTTGTTCTGCATCCCCTTCACTAAGTTCCCACTACAAGACTCTCAAAGTCTCCAGTTCGCTGTACTGTCCACATGACACAACTTGCTATCTTGACACAACTTGAATTGAATTGGCAAGAAGTTCGCCGGATGTCCACCGGATGCTAACGTCGCACAGTGATGGGCTCGGGCAGGCTTCAAACTCATGATGTGAGCGATACTGGAGAGAAATTGGAGCGGGATTGGGTGGGAGATAAGGCCACGGTCCAACATTTGAAAAAATCTGCTCTGCACGCCGTCCAAAATCCTCCCGCTCCAATCACATGCTCTGACGTGCAATAACAACTTTGGTCAGTGTTGAAAATGCAACTTATACAGTAAAGTACAGACAACCGCTCCCCCATGTTTCCCCTCAGCCCAGGTCTTGATCTCTCATTGGTTGCAGCTCCCCGGCAGAGTCCCCAACAGCTGCAGATATTTAGCCTGCTAGATATCTGGAATGTGTCTGTGAGGCACCAGCGTGCCTCTTGTCTCACATTTTTTAAACGGTTCACACATCGCCAACACAGATTTACCTCCGATATGGGACTTCTGTCTTAGAGCTCCAAAACATGTCAGCGAGCGGAAAATCAGGGCTAAAGTCATGTAGTGGGAACATGCCTTTAGTGACACCCTATAGCAACTCTGTTGTTACCAGAGCTGCTGTCAAAGTTCACAGTGTACTTTCAACTTCAGACAACATGACAGCTGGCTGCACTTTGTTGCTTTGCCTCCACAGGTGCCCTGAGAATAGGAGATATGGATATCATCCACACTGTCATTGACTTCCTGTCGTATCTAAAGCTGAAAGGTATGCTGTTTTATCTAACCTAAAAGTGAGCCTGTTCAAGGCCTAAGAGTGCTGTGGAAGGCAACAGTATGCTGATGGGAAATCTAACGCTAACAATCTTCATTATACCCCACACTACAAATGTGTTAGATGGACTAACATAATGACAATTCTGCAATAGACGAGAGTTTCAGTTCAGCAGCCTATCATTATTTTCGGACAGGCTATTACTTTAGCTAACGCTTTAGAAAGTCCCACAATAACATTAACTAACTAGGCGATGGAGGCAGTGGTAGAGCAGGCACCCCCGTGTTCTGCGAGGTAAAATTACTGTTTTTGTCCAAACAGTCTGGTGGCTTTGAAGCGAGCAGAGAAAACAGGTTCAGTTCCCTGTCGTAAAGGGCTGTCTGACAGCAAGGTAATGCAGATTTTAAACCAGCTCTGTGTCCTGGCAGTGTGTGCAGACGAAAGGCTTCCCTCCGTGGCACCAGCTATCAGTTTCTTAGTTAAAGCAGAGTGATACTTATTGTTCAAAGGAATTAGACATCATAGCCATGGTATGTGGTTACAAACCAATCAGATTGCTTGATTTGAGCTTCCGGTTTTATTTATATTGTTATATTTGGTAGATATTGATGGGAAGTATATGATAGCACTGAGGATTTTGATTGGTTGAACTGTCAAACTAGTCTGACATGTACGTCTGTAGTAATTTTCTCTCCGTGTCTGTGTGGTTACAGAGATGGGAGCCTTGGACAGTCTGCCTTCCTCTGTGACATCAGACGAACTGACCAATCCCTGATGTGTCACTGCAGTTTCATCTCCATGTACACAAGTCTATGTTTCTGCTGTCCCAGCTCCCACTGCCCTAAAAATGTCACCTCACTCTAGCTCCATTCACACTCTGATGCTGGATGTGTCCCGGTACCAGAGATTGGATTAAACTCACTGAGATTGATTGTCAGCCATTACAAAAATCAAATCTTTCTGCTCTCCTGTGTAAATAAAATGTTATATCCACTGAAGGTCAGTGAGTGTCTGCTGACTGTAGGTGGATCTAGGTAATCAGAAACCAACAATGTATTATCATCTTAATGTACTGTAAATGATTTAAGAGGATGGAGTGAAATAAATAAACAAATGGCACTGGACTCAATGAGCAACTTGAATTTGTTTCTTTTCATTAGTCACTGTCACTATTCACAGTCACAATGTTTATCACTTTTCAGCTGCAATTGAGTTAAAAAAAACAATTAAACCCCCCTGGTTCATAATACTGTAACATGTCTGAATTCAACAGTGAGTTTGTACGAGTTGCTTTATTGGTTTGTTAAAAGAAGGAGCACCAACAAGAACAGATCTTTTACAGATTATTTTTGCTTCTGCTTCTTGGATATACCACATTTGTTTGAAAACATGAATACGTATGTTTTTATTTTAACTGTATTTAATTTAATGTTTTGTTAATGGTTGATATTGTAATTTAGTACTTGCAATTACTGTTATCACACTTTGGGTTCATCAAGTTCCTGATGAAAATGATCTTGACCATCAAGAAAGATATCATTGACACAGGTCATTGAAATCAATTTAAAAAAGTAAAGGGCCAATAATAGATCCTTGTGGCACACCTTGAAGAAGCGTGGACCTTTTTTGACACGTAACCATCAATAACTACAAATTGTTCTCTGTCAAATATAACAAACCAGTTGAGAACATCCTGAATTCCATTAAAGCTTAAATATAATGTTATAATCAGTCTTTTGTGAGGTCCAAATAAAATATATGTTGTTATCCAGAGCTGAAGATATAATTTGAACAATTTCAGCAGATCTATACTGACGTTTATACAGGGTGTTGTTTCTCGTTAAATGACAATAAAATGTTAAATAAACCAATTTTCTCAGAACCTTTGAAAATAGAGTAATCAGAGTCTTTACAGGCCTTTAAAAAAGTGTTTGAAAGCACCCCACTTTGATAGGAACCAGTGCTGAGGAACAGAGTGAAGGGCCCCGCCGGGGATCTCAGGCTGCATTCTGCCTCAGAACAAACCAACATGTCCCAAATGTAGTAGTGTACCAATGATACATCTATTTCATTAGATGGTTAGTTATCACCATCTAGTGGACAGATAGTAAAACTGCATCATCTGATGTGTTATTTCTCTGACACTGACTGGGTTTGTGACACTTGCTAGACTGGTTTAGTTTTGTCACACTGATCAATTTCAATTTCAATTTATTGTTATTTATAGTGAATTATCACCATGGACCATGGTCTCAGAACACTTCACAACAAAATTGAAAATTTACAATTTTGCCAATATAAAAGGCAAAATTAAATATAAAATCAACAACACAAAAGGATGTAATTGGAATACCACAAGTTAAAATGATTAAAACATGAAATAACACAACGAATGATAATGCAAAATAAACAATAAAACAATGGTTAAAAAAATATAGATTTTAAACATGTCCATAATACTTTGAATAAAGAAATGTTTTAAGTCTTGATTTAAAAATATCCACTGAGCCTGCCTCCCTAACGTTGGATGGAAGACCATTCCAGACAGAGGGTGCCCGAAAGGCAAAGCCCGTTGGCCAGCTGATCTTTTTTTTATATTAGGAACAATAAGAAGACCAGCAGCCATAGAACGAAGGGGGCGTGTTGGGATATATGGTGTAAGTAGCTCACTTAAGGAGGCAGGCGCAAGTCCCTTTAAGGCTTTATAAGTCAAAAGAAGAACCTTAAAATCAGCCCTGGCTTGCACAGGTAGCCAATGTAGAGCAGCCAAAACTGGTGAAATGTGGCTAATTGTTTTTTGTCTTAGTCAAAACTCGGGCTGCTGCATTTTGTACGAGCTGGAGACTTTTGGTCGTACAGGCAGGGAGGGCTGAAAACAATGCATTGCAGTAATCAAGTCTTGATGACACAAATGCATGAATTAGTATTTCCGCATCGGGCATTGACAACATTGGTCTTATTCGAGAAATGTTGCCTAGATGGTAAAAGGCAGTCCTAGTGATGGCCTTTATATGTGGGCGGAAGGTTAAGGTTTTGTCAAAGGTGACACCTAAGTTCTTAACAGTGTCACTCTCTGTGATCACACAGTCATTAAAATTTAAAAAGTGTTTCTCCACTGGGATGCTATATTTGGTTGGCCTCACTATGAGCAGCTCTGTTTTGTCTGCATTAAGCAGCAAGAAATTTTTGCCCATCCAATTTTGAATTTCTGCCATGCATGCCTGTAATTTCAGAATCTGTGAATGGTTATTTTGAAATAGAGGGACATATAGCTGCGTGTCATCTGCATAACAATGAAACTGAACATCAAAGCTAATGATGATCGAACCAAGAGGGAGCATATAGATGGAAAACAGCATAGGGCCCAGTACTGACCCTTGTGGTATACCACAGCCTACCTTGCTTCAGAAGTAGATTCCTTAAAAATGACACGCTGAAATCTATTGGATAAGTAAGAATTAAACCAAGAAAGTACTGTCCCTTTAATCCCAACATGTTTCTCAAGCCGGGCGAGAAGTATATTGTGGTCTATTGTATCGAAAGCTGCGCTCAGATCAAGGAGTACTAGAAACGATGCATGGCCACCATCACATGAAAGCAGAAGATCATTTGTGACTCTCGTCAAGGCAGTTTCCGTGGAATGACCAGAACGGAAACCAGATTGAAATTTCTCAAATAGGTTGTTGTTAGATAAGTAAGCGGTAAGTTGTTCCACAACAGCCCTCTCCAGAATTTTTGACATGAATGGTAGATTGGATACAGGTCTATAGCTTTGTAAAACATGAGGGTCTAAATTGGGCTTTTTAAGTAATGGTTTAATGACTGCTAATTTGAATACTGCTGGTACCATACCTTGTGTGAGTGACATATTAATAATAGAAAGAACATGATTACAGAGAATAAGAAATAGTTCCTTGACGAGACTTGAGGGTATTGGGTCCAGTTGGCATGTGGTGGGCTTTGAAGCTGAGACTAAATTCATTAATACATCAAAAGTGATGGTGTTGAACTGTGAGAAAATGCTAAAGTGGGGGGACTCTACATCCCCTTTCTCTTGAATAGAAGCGGCTAATGGGCAGCCAATTTTTTCTTTGATCTGGTTAACCTTTGAAATAAAAAATGTCATAAAATCATTTGAAGTGAAAGCTGGACTAGGGGAGGTGTCAACAACCTGTGTAAGCTTACTAACAGTATTAAAAAGAAACCGAGGATTATTCTTATTGGAATTTATCAGATCTGAAAAATAGGCTGTTCTTGCGGTCGAAAGAGCCCGTTTATAATTTTTAAAACTCATTACCCATGTCAGGCGATCCTCGTCTCGTTTTGTTACTCGCCACTTTTGTTCCAATGATCTACATGTTCTTTTGAGCGCACGAGTGGTGTCACTAAACCAAGGGGCTGATTTAGCGCGGGTACGCCTCCGTGTTAGCAGAGGCGCAACCGTGTCAAGCGTCCTATTCAAGTTTTCTGTTAAAATGTCTAAACTTGGGCCATTCTGGCAAGACTGAAGTAGTTCTTGTAGTTGATCAGCCATAACAGCCTTTGCCTTACTGTCAATGCGGCGGTAAGTGTAGGTATCAGGGTTGAAGCTCTTATTTGGGGTGTGAAGAGAGACATTGAAAAAAAATACAAAAATGCGGGAACCATTTCTACTGACAAGAGCTGTGCGTCAATACCTCTTGTAAAAATTAAATCTAACGTGTTCCCATGGATGTGTGTGGTATCAGTAGCAAGCAGTGCGAAATCAAGACTGTCAGCCAGATCAACAAACGCTGAAGCTCTATTGTCAGAGGTCATTGACATGAAAATTAAAATCACCTACTAAAAGTATACTATCGTATTTAGTCACTGCTATAGATAAGAGACCTGCAAACTCAGATAGAAACTCATTATTATGCTTGGGTGGTCGATAAACAGATAAAATAAGAGTAGGTCGTTGTTGGTGCGATCTGATGACAATGGCTAAGTATTCGAAGGTTGTGAAATGTCCTAAATTTGATTTAGTGCAATTAAAAAGGTTGGAATGAATAGTCGCAATCCCGCCTCCTTTTTTTCCTTGCCTAGCAGAGAACAAGAAATTGTAATCTGGAGGGGAGGCTTCTACTAGAGTTGTAGCCGCACCAGCGCTTAACCAGCATTCAGTTAAAATGAGAAAGTTTAGTTCATGCTGGGAGACCAAGTCATTAATGTAAAAGGTCTTACTTGAAAGCGACCTTATATTTAGTAGTGCAATCTTAAGGGAAGTTGGGGACTTAGGGGAATCGCCAGTATGGAAAGGGTGGGCCGGGGCATGGAAAGAGTGGGGCATGGCATTATGCTTTTGCATAGAAACAGATAAAAGAGATGACCGACTCCTTCGTCCTGAGCATGCCTTGGTCCTTCTGCATGCAGTTATTACTGGGATAGAGAGTGATTGAGCTGACGGGAAGGGGGGACTCCAGGTGTCGGTGTAGCAGGCTCCTGGGGAGGATAGTCAATCATACTTGGGTGGTACCTCATACGCAACAAACTGTATAATGTTTGTTATCAACTGACCGGTCCCCCTCATGTTAGGGTGGAGACCATCTGATTTATACAAACCAAATTTTTTCCAGAATGAATCAAAGTTATTAACATAACCCTGGCCAGTTGCAGTAGAGAAATTTAAAAGCCACTGATTTAGGCTGAAAAGTCGGCTGAAACATTCATTGCCATGTTTTAGAGTTGGAATGGGGCCAGAAAGAATGCATGATCTGCCTAGGTTTTCGATGGTAGAGGTCAGACGTTCAAAATCCTCCTGCAGTTTAATTGATTGTTGGGACATGACGTCACACGTGCCCGCATGGACTATCACTGTGTGCACTGATGGATATCGCTGAATAAGCAGTGGAATTAGTTTGATAAAGTTTTCCACTTTCCCACCGGGAAGACTGCAAGTGAAGGCACCAGGAAGGGTGACAGATCTGACAATAGAGTCACCGATACATAGAATTTGTGGGGCTGAACCATTACAGCCATTAAAATTCAGTGAGTAACGCGAGAGAAGCGGCTGGCTTGCCGCGATGCTGTTGACATAGCTATCCGTGTCTTGGCTTCCTGGGGGAAAAAGGATGCCCTGAGGGTCACTGTGAACGAAGGCAGTGGTTGAACTTCGGCTATTCTGGAGATTACAGCTATTGGAAGCCCAAGCTCACACTCGGACCCGGTTGAAGAGGGGGCAGGAGAGACCCGGAGTTCCCTGCAGGTAGCAGCAGGCGGAGGTGACCGCCGGGATCGCTTGTTTCTTGGGGTGCTGGACCCGGACGGCAGCGATGAGGGAGATCCAGGCCGCGAGGGGCTAGAGAAGTGACGGGAGGAACGTTTCCTCGATTTCCTACGTTGTTGGATATATGATTCTGGAGTCAGGTGTCGTAATGTTTCCCGGCTAGATTCAGGGTTGGCTCCCAGCTAACAATTTTTGGTTCCCAGAACGTTCTGGGAACGTTCGTTTTTGGTTGCGCGAACGTTCCCTGAAGGTTAGGTTTGGTTAGGTTTTGGTTGTGTTTTGGTTATTATGGAAAGTTGGTTGAACGTTCTGGGAACGTTCGTTTTTGGTTACATCAAACGTTCTCCGAACGTTCCCCGAACGTTCCCAGAACTTTGCAACCTTTAGAGAACGTTCCCCTAACGTTGCAACCTTTGGGGAACGTTCCCAGAACGTTGCAACCCAGATAGCAAGCCAACATTGAATAAATATTGATTTTCCATCTGAATCATCATTATGGTTGATATTGAAATTTCAATGCAAAATAAATGTTGAATCACTATTACCATATCGATGAAACCTGACGTTATTAATGTTGATGACAACAACATTGGAACAACATTGATCTATAGTTATCTTTATGATTGATTAAGCATTGATAATTGGTTTACCGGGCAATATTGCCAATGTTGAAAAGTCATTGATTTAAAATTGACCGGGAAACGATCTGTTGTTGAAAAAACCATATCATATCAAACTTTATTTCTATAGCACATTTCATATAGGAGTTAATATAACACAATGTGCTTCGTACAAAAGCGACATAAATCAAATACTTACAGAGTTATAAAGAGTAAAACATATACAAAACATGCATCGAACACGCACACACGCACACACACACAGACACACACACACACATAAAATATCAACATTGAACAGCGACAAACTCAGTTATTCATAGACTTTTGTAAAAAGAAAGGTTTTATCCTTTTTTTTAAGTGTTCAGTGTGGAGTCCTCTCTCAGTAGGCTACTGGCAGGGTGTGTTGAATCACCAATTATATATCGATGAAACCTGACGTTATTAATGTTGATGACAACAACATTGGAACAACATTGATCTATAGTTATCGATTAAGCATTGATAATTGGTTTACCGCGCGATATTGCCAATGTGTTGAAAAGTCATTGATTTAAAGTTGACCGGGAAAAGATCTGTTGTTGAAAAAACCATCGACATATAGTTGACCGGGAAAT
Source organism: Perca schrenkii (assembly GCA_025617405.1). Classification (NCBI taxonomy): domain Eukaryota; kingdom Metazoa; phylum Chordata; class Actinopteri; order Perciformes; family Percidae; genus Perca; species Perca schrenkii. Next base: position 2,513,825 of record CM046794.1, read on the forward strand.
ATGATTGAAAATCCATCGAATTTTGGTTGACCGGGAGGTGGTAGACCAACGTACTGCGCGGACACTACAGATCATTTCTGGACCGGACTTAAACGATCAGGTAACGTTGCTTATGTAATTTTCGATATGAATGAATTGTACCAAATCATTTTACTGTTACTCATTAACATGATGGTTAGTAACCCTCGTAGTGCTGCAGTCATTGAAATATATTTAAACTAATGTCAAAATCTGCCAACGATGTAACTTAATGCTGAAGGCAGGTTACAATAAGCAAAACCTCCAAGTCCAGTCTATTTTTGTGATAGCATAGCTCGAAAAGCTGTACCATTATACATTAAGGGAGGATGTATTCGTGAAATAACACCGCTATTACTTCTGCCCGCCGGCGAACACCGGCACCAACGGTAGCATTCCTGGCCACTTTTCGTTATAGCTGCCACTATCGTCACAGCCACAATTTCTGATATTTATACAAATGCCAACGTTTGTGCCAATGAGATCCAAAATAAACCCAGATGGACAGCAGCAAATGCATAGGCCTAGCTACTGTAGTAAGTGGCTGACATCTGCACACACTGAATTTTCTACATAAATAATCTCTCCTAATCTATAAAATACCAAACTATCGGTATAATGGCAACGGCGTTCTGTGTTGCTATTTTTGCTAGGCCGTCCGAAAAAAGTTCGTAGTTTAGCCTAGCCTAAGCCTGACTGGGTGGCAAAGTGAGTCGTTTACTAGCTAGTTAGACAGCCGAAGGCTGCGGTTGTTTCTGAGACTTGTGTCTGGGGAACATTCATTCATTCACAGCTCATTTCCAAAGGGGCGTCACCAACGGACGCCGCTCAAATGCTTCTGGGCGCAATTGGATAGTCCTTCAACCAATCAGACCAACGAGTGACGTAGCAGCCGGAAGTTCGTCAGGGTTTCCCTTTCTTTTACTGTTCATGGGTTTTCCCCATAGCCATTAGGCTAGTAAGCAGCCCGTGTGTGTTGCTGTGTTATGATTGTCGGAAAGTTGTATTGGTAATCATTCTAAAAACAAAGTCGGCTAATTTAATATTCAGAGTTTACAACGTTGTAATTGATGATTAATGTTAATAAACTAAAAAGAGATACTTCAAATATATGATTTATTTATTTTAATGTATATTTTCAACAATATTATTGTATAATCACTGTACCGTGGACGGCACACACACTGTAGTGAACGAAGTTAATTATTCATGAACGAAATTTGTTCGGTTTTTAGAAAAACTTTTGCAAGCCCAGTTTAAAAGAACATGTTATCTTTATCATCAGCTTTGTGGATAAATAATCAGGGCAGTGGTTGATTCTGAATTAAATTGCTGTTTACTGACACTGTAATTTACTTTTTGTTCTTTTTTCAGATCATTAATCCACATCGTTTATCAAGTAAGCAAGTTTTTAGTATAATAAGACTCATCTGAGAATCTTTTTAATATCAGTTTCTGAATCTACACACCACTGCACTCAGAATGGCATCACGCTGGTCAAAGAGGCGCAAATGTAGGTCAATGCTTGAGGCCACAGAGTCTGAGATACTACAGCAGTTTGAGGAGACCTGTAATGATACAAATATGCAAGGCAACACTGACACAGCATCGGAACACGTAGAGTTCCCAAGGGAAGTAGTAGATCCAACTGTTTCAACCTCTAGCCACTCAGTTGTAGAGGAGCTACCAGTTATAGGGAACTATGAGCCGAGTTCAGAATTCAGTGAGACTCATGAGTCAATAGACACAGCTCATTACATTGATTCAGATGATATTGAAACTCCCACTATAGAGTTTTTGATGACGAGTCTGAGATTTTGGGCTTCTACATTTTCAGTCTCTCAAGTGGCACTAACTGCACTTTTGAGCATTTTGCGCGTTTCATCCAGAATTGCCTAAAGATGCTCGGACAGTTCTGAAAACGCAAGGTCAAATAATAACTAGCAAGATGGAGGGTGGGGAATACTATCACTTTGGCATAGCCAATGGGTTGATGTCGAGGCTTAAATCTTTGACTCTACCTGCCAACTTGAACACACTTAAGTTGCAGTTCAATATAGATGGATTACCACTATTCAGAAGCAGTAGACTTCAGTTCTGGCCAATTCTTGCTATGGTAAATGTGGATTACACCAGATCTCCCTTCCTTGTTGGCCTGTTCTGTGGCCTTAGCAAGCCTAAAAGTCCATCTGAATTCTTGGGCCCATTTATTGAGGACCTTAAAGACATTTTGCAGAGAGGTATAATTTATAATGGGCAGCAGCTAATGGCAAAAGTGTGCTCATTCATTTGTGATGCCCCTGCACGAGCCTTCGTTAAAAACACAAAGGGTCACAATGGTTACTCTGGTTGCGATAAATGCTTTCAAGTGGGTGAATGGCAGGGCAAAATGACCTTTCCTGATGTCAATGCTAAATTAAGAAGTGACACAGACTTCGCCTCTATGACTGATGAGGACCACCACTTGAGTCGAACACCGTCTCCCCTAGTTGGCGTTGTGAAAATGGTGACAATGTTCCCATTAGACTATATGCATTTATGTTGTCTTGGGGTAACCAGGAAGCTTCTGTATATTTGGATGAGGGGCAAATGTCTTGCAACTAGGTTGGGCAGTAAAACAATTGGGGAGATTTCTGTGAAGTTGAAGGCACTGACACCTTACACTCCCACTGAGTTCAGTCGCAAACCCAGAGAACTCTCAGAAATTGATAGGTGGAAAGCAACTGAACTCCGGTATTTTATGCTATACGCTGGCCCTGTAGTGCTGAGAGATACGATTCCCCTGGAGATGTTTAACAACTTTATGTTGTTTTCTTTTGCTATGCATCTCCTTTTATCTCCTGGGACATCAGAGAAAATGGTGGACTGTGCCCACAAATTGCTAATTTCATTTGTGAGTCACTTTGGGCAGCTATATGGCAGATCTGAAATTACTTACAATGTCCACCAGCTGACACACCTGGCAGCAGAATATCATCTCTATGGTCCCTTAGATAATATTTCTGCCTTTCCTTATGAGAACTATTTGGCCCAACTAAAACATTTACTGCGCAAACCTCATTTGCCTTTACAGCAAATAGTTAAAAGGCTTTCTGAAAGAGACCCTCAGACATCCCAAATCAACAAAGGCCTCAAATTCATGCACCTCCATTATGATGGCCCATTGGTGTCTCATATAGAACATGGGGAGCAGTATAGAAAGGTAGTAACTAAACATTTCACCTTATCATGTAGGTCTGGGGATAATTGCATCCAGATAGTTGATGACATCGCTCTTGTTGACAACATAGTCAAAGAAGCTCAGGAAACATATGTGATTTTCCGGAAATTTACAAGGAAGGAGTCATATGTCCAATACCCCTTTGAATCAGCCAACATCGACTGTTACAAAGTGTGGGACTTAAGCAGCTGTGTCGGTGTTGTAAAGCTCCAAATAATTAAAACAAAATACATACTTTTCCCCGATAAAAAAGAGTTCATTGCCATTCCATTCATACATACAAAGTAAATAATTTTCGTGAAATCAGTTCATAAAATCAGTTCATGAAAATCAGTTCATAAAATCAGTTCATAAAAATCAGTTCATAAAATCAGTTCATAAAAATCAGTTCATAAAAATCAGTTAATGTGTTAATAACCAACCATTATCTTTACGATAAACAAATAGTATGAAGCAGTGGTGCCTTGTGAAGTTCAACAGTGGTGGAACAGAAGTTGTGCCACACATATGGCTTCAGGGGGAGAAGGTTTTCTGGCCTCCATACCCTCCAAAAGAGTCGGGCAAGGTTCGTGCTGCCATCAAGAGGAGGGATGAACCAACGGAGGAATGGCAGACTTATGAGCCTGTCAGGGTCCTCATAAGCCGAGGTAGGTATTATAAATCTGGTTGAAATTTTATCATAGCCCTTTGTATCAGTATTTCATAACATCTCTGTGTCTGCAGATACATTTGAGGAAGCAGAGAGGTGCCTGGAAAGGTATTTGAAGCAGCAATGCGACACTACCGACATCCAATCAGAGGAGGAGTGCCAACAGCCTCTGAAAAGGAGAAAGAAGTAATAATGAATTTCCAAATTCATAGTGCAAAGTTGCTGAATTGTATGTGCACATGGCCATCATCAGAAATATATTTGTTTGCTGTAACATAGAAATATTTTTGAAATTTTGAATATTACAGTAACTACAGATGAACAAATGTAAATAACGCAGTGTATTTATAGTTTGTCCATGTTCGCTTCTAGACCAAACCCAATCTACAACAACCTTGATGACTCTGATGAAGATGGCCAACCCCGGAGTAAATATCCCCAAGCTCCCAAAATTTTGTTCCCAGGTATAGTAGCTGTTACGGTTGTATGTATTCCCTGTGCTGTTTGTCAGTTCTCCTCCCATTCTCCACCTCTGCTCAGGTGTGATGCATCTGAGGACCTTGATTAGCAGCACCTGACCAGCTGATTGATTGGGAGTTAAAGGCTACAGTATCCTGTTCCTAAAAGAGGCCTTTGGTGTCGGGACTGCTGGCTGTCTAGTTGCTTCTCAGCCTGGGATTTTGTCTTATCTTTATTTGGACTTTGTGTCATGTATTAGTTTAATATCTTGTAATTGTTATGTATTGATATTAATAAATCCCACTGGATGGTTGATTTTAAAGGTGTTATTTATTAGGAATTTGGGTCAATGTTGGGTTTTTGTTTGCCCCTAAAGGGCTGCCTAAGGGTGGGGTTAACATAGGCAACAGTGTGGTGTGTTTAACAAAGTAAGCAGAGAAGCTAATTCAGCATAATAACATGTAATATCTTTTATACCCCCCCTCCCAACTTTTTTTGTCATACACACCAACAGCCTCCAGCCCTCTGCAGTCTCCCTCTCCATCCTCCCAACTCCAACCGCTAGCCCCAACGAATTGCCAGACACTTTCCACTCTGCAGTCTCCCTCTCCATCCTCTCAACTCCAACCTCTAGCCCCAGCAAATTGCCAGACCACTTTTAATAACCCAACCAGCTACGAGACCCTGCCCGCCCCAGCCAGCTGCCAGTCTCCGCTGCCCTACCCCAACAGCCAACCCATTACCTTCCCTGCAGAAGATTTTCAGTTTCCCCTCCAGTCATTTTTGCCAGTGGCTGCTACCAGTACTCCCCGGTCTGCAGCCAATTTCTCTGCAGAAGGTATGTTTTAGAAAAGAGAGTTTCATGTTATTCCAGACATCTATACCCAGTCATACAGATTAAAAAAAATTTTTTTTTTCAATATTTTGTCACAGACTCAAGAGACTCCGCCAGGCAACTTTTAAAAGGCAAGTGCAAAACTGTTGTGCCTTGGGATTATTATAGGATTCCATTAATATATAAACGGAATGGCCCTGTGCATTGAAATACCTAAAGACTACAGTGGTTTGCTTTTTTTATTGAACAGTTAAAAACTAATTGTGCATTAAATATTGTGATTGGTTGTTGATTGGTCGCTAGGTTAAACCCTTTTTTTTCCCACTACAAAATAAAGGAATGCTAAGTTTTGCACTCAACCCAAAACTATTTCTTATTCCTGTCAATAGATGTAACCTTACAGAAGCTGCTCACCACTGTCACGGAGTTGACGAAGGAGGTGAGGGACCTGCGGCAGGACTTCCGTGAGTTCCGCCATTCCTGTAGGTGTGGCCAAAGTGCTGGGGTGGTGGGCTTGACGGCAGAGCCACTGCAACTGCCTCTGCACAGCATGGAGGAGCTGGAGAACGCAGAGGTGATACTCCAGTCCCAGGATGCTAGGAAGGCAATGGTAATTATTTAATGGTTAAAAAGTGGTTACATCATTCTTCTGACTGAACTTCACTGCTCTGTAGGGCTGTGCAATTAATCTAAATGTAATTGTTGATCATGATTTTGGCTCCCAAAGATCATAAAAACAGAATAATCAAGAAAAACAATTATTTAGCTCATTACATTTTGCAAGTAAACTCTTATTTTCTCTTGTGTTCTGAATGAAAAAATAAAGTTTAAATAGGAAAAGTATTAAGGCAAATTTCACAGTTGTATGTTGTTTTTTTTTTACTTTTTCCATTGTTTTTTAAATTCAATAATTGTAAGATCTTTCCAGAAGTCAATGAGTAAACGTGTTAAATTACCGTGATTTCAATATTGACGGACATAATCGTGATTATATTCTTTTCCATAATCAAGCAGCCCTACCGCTCTGCCCAATTTTGTTAAACTGTTTAACAAATTTGTTAATCTGTGTTTAATCTCATCCCACACGAGGATGCAAACAAATATCACATGTCAATACTTTAATCTCAGTTAAATTCATACTTGAAAATTGACAAACCTACATAGAGCAACATTACATCATCTTTTGAAAAAGACCTTTTTAAAATTGTTTACTGTTGTTTACTGAAATAGTTAAACTTTTTTTAATTTTGATAGGTGGCCCGCTTCACAATTATTGGGGGGGGACCACCCTGGAGATCAGGGTTCGGCGCATGCTGGCATACAGCATGACCAATGAGCTGGCCTCAGGCCTAAACTGGGCTGGCAAGAAAAATAAGGATGTGACCAAACAGAAGCGGTCCTTTAAAGAAATGGCCCTCTGCAAATGCATGTTTGGTAAGTCATTCTGCTCAAGTATGAATGCAGTGCTTTCAGTAAACATTATGCCCTCAATCGATTCTCTTCCCCAAAAGTAGTGCTGGGCGATATGGAGAAAATCAAATATTACGATATTTTTGACAAAATACCACAATATCGATACCGCAATGATATAGTGTTGACTATTGGTGCTTTCACAAAATATTTACATGAGATTTTTGGTAAATAATCAGCAGTAATGTGGATATAATGACTAAATGGTTAAAGGCAAATAATAGAACAGTTACAACAGTCTGGTAAGTTCAGAAAACATCACTTTATGGTCTATATGCTACTGGGTGTTGACATGTCAAGGTGCGACTAAGGGTAGCACAACTCGACGGCGACAAGTAGCCTAGCCCAGTTTGACAGAACTCCGGTGTGCGTTGGCCTTTAAACGAAAAAGGGAATGAGTGAAGCTATAGCCTCCTCCTATGCCGATAGTAGTTCGCCTGTGGAAGCTAAGAAAGAGCTAACCTGAGGCCGAATCACATCTGGCAGGCGAAAGTCTACCTCAGCTAGGCTATTTCTCTAAATTGTGTAACACTGGATAGACACATTGTAACACTAGATAGACACAGATAGACACAGAAACATTTAAATATGTTTATCTCTCTGGTGAGAGAGACAGCCTTATGTCATAAAACTGGTAACCTAGCCTACGTGTTTGTCAAATAATTCCATCCTAAGATAGGCTATTTGACGGACTTTTCCAAATTGATGTTAAAAACGGCTAGGCCTACATTCGCCTATTAGGCCATTAGACGTTGCATTTATTCTGATAGACTTACCAGTTAATGTTTCCAGATGCGAAAGTTTTGTTGGGTCCCATCTCCCTCAGTGACGCTTCAGACCAAAGTGGAAAAATATCGGACCAGCATCCATCACACATATTTGACAGTCAAGCTAGCGCCAATCAAAGAGTGATCACACCTGAAACGTGATTCAGAGAAGAGAGTAGCGTGGTCCTATGGTGACGTCGTTCTTCCAACTGAAGGGCATGAGGGGAAAACATGGGCAAACGGTAGTGCTCAAATTAAATTATGCTAGTGTAGGACTTGAGTGTGAGGTGTTTGATTTGTGAGGGAAGGATACTAGCTATGCCACACGCGCGCGCGCACGCACGCACGCACGCACACACACACACACTTTTTTCTACATGGCCTTATAAAGTTTATATCCTTCAGAGTCAGAAGTCTACTATTAATGTTAAACTAAAATGTGTTTTTGCTTGTTTTCTATTTTAGATGCCCTGACTCAACGATTGAGTACGGCAAATGCCTATGAATTTTGTCAAGCAGTGCAGAAGTGGCTGCGCTATGCCCCAGACCGGGCGGGGGGAGCTGGAAGACCGACCCTGATATAGCGCGTTAAAAGAAAAAGAAAAAGAAAAAGAAAAAGAAAAAGAAAAAGAAAAAGAAAAAGAAAAGAATACAATAAAAACGGTTTCATTTTATTTAAATGCGTGGGGTGTCATTTGTGCTAGAAAGTCTAGACAGAAGCCATAGTTTCTATATTTTGCTCATAGCCCATCCTGGCTGTCGATAAGCTGGATAGCCTAATACTGTTTTAATATATTAATTTATAGCCTACATTTTTAGATTAAACCTGTGGTATAGGCTACTAAAATACCATTGAAGTTTCGTTGATATGCTGGGATTTCAACATTGTTTCAATATCCACTGTAATCGAAATACCATTGAAATCCTGTTGATCTCTAGGTATGATTTAAACGTTGTTTCAATGATAATAGAGGGTGCAACATGATGAAGAATCAACATCAGAGTTCGACGTTGATTCAATGACTTTATCGTTGACAGCAGGATGTTGATTTAACATTGTTTCAATGACTATTTGCTATCTGGGATAACATTGTTTCAATATCCGTTATAATCGAAATACCATTGAAATCCTGTTGATCTCTAGGTATGATTTAAACGTTGTTTCAATGATAATAGAGGGTGCAACATGATGAAGAATCAACATCAGAGTTCGACGTTGATTCAATGACTTCAACGTTGACAGCAGGATGTTGATTTAACATCGTTTCAATGACTATTTGCTATCTGGGAACCTTTAGAGAACGTTCCCCTAACGTTCCCCTAACGTTGTAACCTTTTATAGAACGTTCCCCTAACGTTACAACCTTTAGATAATGTTCCCCTAACGTTCCCCCACCGTTGCAACCTTTAGATAACGTTCCCCTACTGTTATTTTTTACAATCCCATAACCTTTAAAAAACTAACAACGATGGCACCAAAAAAATAAAAAAAAATTTTTTATATAAGAAACCGTTTTATTTGCCATATAGACACATACTGCACAAGAGAGACAACATACATGTAGGCAATTAACACAATATATTGTATAAATGTAGAATGTAAATCTACCCTACAAAGGAAAAACATGTTTGGGCAAAAATTAGTTAATGTCACTTTTGGGGTATTTGAGACCTCCTTTATCATGTGAATAAATATCGTGAGTCAATTTGATTGTTTTAACAAGAAAATAAAGACAACCGTAACATCCTAAACCATACAAGAAACCACAGCAGAGATTACTGTACCGCCGTGAATTTACTGTACTCTAGCCTCGTCATAGCCTACTTTGCCGCTTTTAATTGGTTACTAGCTACAGCACTAACATTGATGCTGACACACCTCCTCACTTGGCGGAGCCACAGCTGGCATCCTACCTTTCCATGCAATCCGATATAATCCAGGGAAGATATAATCCATAGCAATGCACGTCATCTGCTGTATCCACAACAATCCATACGTGTTTGAGCTATATTTCCTTCTTGCAGGTGTTCATGTCAACTCTCACACATCCATAAATCCATAAAAGCACTAAGCTAGTTATTGCTAACGTCTGTACAAAGTATGCTAACCTAAATGTTATCTCAGAATTAAAAAGCAGTAATCCAAGTCGAGCTTGTTGACTGTGCATCTTAAGCAGTTTGGTGGCCCTTAGTGTTAAACATTATATATTTATTGTTAAACAATAAATATACCTTTGTATTCAATTATAATTAATTGAATTTTTTCATACTGTATTTTTTCATACTGTACTGCAAAGTTACTTATCTGTCATACTGTTAAACTGTGTTAGTGTTGCCACACTATCCTGATCATTATAGCAGTTAATAGGAACAAGCAAAGATTTTCTATATAATTTAAAACAAATCCCATGATGACTAGACCTTGGTTAGGTGTTCTTATTATGGATGCAAGTATGGTGAACAGCAAGCAAATATTGATTATATGTCAGTTACTGCCTTTTGCCTTTGCATGACTCCTTGTTTTTGGCACATGATACAAAGGAAGAGTACAGGAACTGCCAAACAAGGGTCAAAGGTCAATTTTGAGCTCAAGCTTTTTGCATACAAACATTTCTTAATTATAGCAACTGGTTGTCAAATTTTGGGAGTTTTACCTATAATACTTTTGTCTGGACAAAACAGAAACTTTAGTCATTTTTCTCAGTTTCACACTAGCAAGTTAAGGTCTTTTGCCTTTGCAGGGCAGAAATGTAGTGTGCAAGATGCATATTGGAATGATAAAGTATGTAATGTGTAGGTGAATGGCCAAAGTGGGGATGACCCCACTTATCAGCAGTTCAGGAGAGTGATGGCAGAGGGAAAGAAGCTGTTCTTGTGTCTGGCTGTTTGTGTGCAGGGATCTGTAGCGCCTGCCAGAGGGGAGGAGGCAGGAGGATGGCAGCAGTGTAGAAGATGACCAGTAGCTCTTGTGTTAGGCCATGCTTCCGCAGTTGCCGTAGGAAGTACGTCCTCTGCAGAGCCTTTTTAAGGATGTTGGACTCCCTCTTCAGGTCCTGGGAAATGATGGAGCCCAGAAACTTGAATGAGTCGCCCTTTGACACTAGGCTGTTGGATATTGTGAGGGGGAGCACTGGGGGGTCCTCCACGTCTGCTCCAGTCAAAGCGGGGAAGTTTTTCTGAGAGGCCGCTAGAGTAGCAAGAAGAAGCAACGTTACAAGTCAAATTAAAACCCCTTATCAGCCAAGCTACACATAATACTGATGTGAACAATAAAATAACACCTGCCTGTTATAACCCTGCAGATTGTCAGGTCCTGGAAGGCCTTTGTCTTTCTGCCCTGCAGGCTATATGGTTTTACAACGTCATTGGTTGAAAGGTTGTCAGAAAAAGTTTCTGTAAAACAAATATAGAAATACAAATTACACATGTAGAACAAAGTGGAGAGCTTGTACAATCTCATTTTGTAAGAGAAGTCAGTTCAGTTATAATGATATTTTATGCAATTATATAGTGTTATCTTAGGGCAGGGTAGGGCCACTTAATTACCATTTTGTTCCTCCTCTCCTGTTGAACTCCTGCAGCTCGATGACTGTTGAGCAGGGCGACAGCAACACGTCATCGACTGGAGCAGAGGGAGGTGACTGGGAGCTCCTTAAGAGCATGAGCAGCTCATCCATCTTTTCCTCAAATGTGTCCATGCGCTGTGCCATGCGGGTAATGGAGGTCCTCATGGCTATGGAATAATTAATAATTTTAGTTGTTATACATTATAACAGTCACGTGATATGCACCAGGTTGAATTTCAGTAGTTCCATGGTAGGAAATATGACTGGTTTCTTAAATGCATGCATAAATGTTAACTTACGCTCTGTCCTGAAATGCTTTCTTACTTGTGGAATGGATTCATCTGAAATAAAAGACCATACAATTTTTTGATTGCAAAAAGAATATATGAAGTGTAAATAATGTAGTCTGTACTTAAGGTCTTACCATGATTATCTAAATAAATGATGGATGTATTTAGACAACCAAGGAGGTGTAACCATTATGTTATGCCTGCAGTTTTGTGAACAGAGCTTCTGTTAATACATCCATGGCTTTATCTTTCATCCACGTTACAGGCTTTACAGCATACAGCCCTCGGATGTATCGTAAGATAAGTGTTTAAACCTAAACCCACATCGGCTCTTAGACATGTAAGATATTACGTTACGTTAGCTAGCTAGTTAACTAACTCCATTGTTTAGCTTGATAGCCCCGGCAGTTTTGGGAAACGCTAATGATTTTAAATCCATGTAACGGGCTTTACAGCATCCATCCCTCAGATGTATCCTAAGATAATACCATGGATGTATTAATAGAACACATGGTGAATTACAGCCTCCAATTTGGACGTGCATTCAGTGAGTCCGACTGAGTTCAGCTTGACTCGCTGTATAGCTAGCTAATGCTGGCAACCATGTCGGAGCTTTCTTTAAGTTGTTTACCAAAATCTCTCACCTTGTTGTCCAGGTTCCTTATGGTGGTTAAAACATCACCGAGGGAAGGTTCAGTCTCTGTGGCCAACTTTGATGTATCCTCCACAGTAGGGCTAGCAGCTTAGCTAGCTGTGGAATGCTAACTTGTTTCCCGCGTTAGCATACGGGCTACCAGTCTTGAGCGGCTGAAAGTCTTTACAGTTGACAGCCGACAATGTCCTTCTTGGTATCTTCGTCCTACCTTGCGTTATAACACCGTTGGTGAAGTGTAGTCAGCATAGGTTTTAGTCAATGGCAGCATTTCAGTTCAAATTTGGGACCGAGTGAACGGATCTTTTGTCTGTCCTGTTAGCCAGGTGTGTGTACCGGTGTTGTAAACGGAAGTCATGACAGGACTTGAATCGGTCACCGGAGAGCAGAGGCACTGTCTTCCCCTACTGGCGGGGGGGAGTAACGGTAGGATTTGTACACTGGACTGAGACACTTTTTAGAAATGAAACAAGTGAATTTTCTTAGTTGTGAAAATCGTTCTATTGATAGATTCTGTTTTGATAGATTGATAGATGTTTTAAGTATTTTCACCTAATACAGTTAAAAAAACGAAATCAAGCACAAAAGTATTGTTTTTAACAAAATTGTTGCCTAAAAATAATTTTATTCTCTTGCTATGTTGTTTATCTTACTTCGCTTTTATAAGACCAATAATTTTTGCGTGAATCTAAATCAAGTGACTGCTAGGCTACTTCAAAAACTTAAATGGAGCTGGTAAAAATAAAAATTTTCAAAACCGCACTCAGAACAACCAAAAACAACCAAAAACAACCAAACGGGAACGTTGTGTGGAGGTAACAGTGCAACCACAGGAGAACGTTCCCGTTGGTTGGTTCCCCTAACGTTTAGGGAACGTTATAACCATGAGGGAACGTTTCCTAAACGTTAGTTTTTGGTTTGGTTCGAACTAACCTTTAGAGAACCAAAAACTAACGTTCCCCAACGTTCCCTAAACGTTCTGTGTTAGTGGGGCTAGAGGGGCAAATCGATTCTCTAGTCGCAAAGCCCCATCCTCCTTTCCCAGTGGATCGAAGAAGGGAAGAGAAAGTTTGTTTTTCCCCTTACCTGCCCTATCGATGTGAGAAGCCATGGGGTGGTAGACTGGGCTGTCTCGCCAACAGGTGAATGAGAGATCCCTGCAGGCTTCAACCTGGAGAGTAGGAAATTAAGCTCTTCTTGACGACATAAGAGATCCTCCATGAGCGTTTCAATGGATTGTAATTCCATTATGATGTCGGTAACAGTGCCGATAGAATCCCCGGTGGAATCCCCTTTTGGATCGGTAAGTCCAGTAACTTTTTTGGGGTTTAGAGACTCTCTCTGTGTTTCCTGGCTGACTGATCCAGCGGCCATATTGTTTTGGGATATATATTACTGTAAGTGTACGTGCGCCCAAAAGCCCAAATTTGGCGTACAGCGAAAAAAAGTCAGATTTATAAAACCGTGATGTTATTATATATACACTCTGATGTTATTATAGAAGTCATTTTTTTTTCAAGTTTGTTTAGTAGAATAGAAAACATTAGGCCAAATGGTCTGAAACGTTTTTAACTGCAGTTCACAGCTTGTTCATGAATTCTGACTCAATGTTGAATCTAGTTTGTTAAAGATGTGGGTTGTTGTTTTTTGCAAATTACAAGATTTTATATTTTGCATTCAAATAGGCCAAAGTTATGCCGGTTGTGGTTGTATGTTTTTCTTGTTAAGTTAAATAAACTAGAGAATAGTTGCTTAATGTCTTCATTATAAATGCATAACAACTAGAATATTGCATTATTTGTCTGATGGTGTTGAATTATCCATGTTTCATCCATCCATAACAAAGGTAATTACTAACTAACTTATTATTTTACTATTCTACATGAATGAAGGTGATTTTGACCTTTTTTCATGGACTTTTCAGTGTCCCACATTAGGAAGCTGCAGATTGTCTCAGATAACTTTTGCTAAGAGCACTAATATTTCTCATTTCTTTTGTGAATGTCTGTCTGTCTTTCTGTTATCTGCATTTTGTCTTTTGATTTGATTAGGGCACATCCTGGGGTTTTTAAAATTGTGTGGATTTAATGTATTGGCTTCAAATCGCAATGTCACAGAAGTCTGAAATGCAAAACATTTCCCATATTAGGGCATTTCACCTTATGTTCATAACATGTTGATAATTAAAATGAAATCATGCAAAGAAAAGGAATGAATGAATGACTTAATGAATGATAATGTTGACTTCACACAGTCTGTGACTTTTTCGTCTAAATTTAATTTTACTTTTCATAACCTGTGGCTTTATTTTTTCAATAAACTCAAATTATGCAATGCCAGTTATTAGAGTTTCATCTGACTTGAGTCAGCACGTGGCTTTACATTTCTTGTGCTGTATATGTCCCTGTAAATGATCCTACCTCTTATAATACAACCAGGGATCTTGATATCAACGCACTGATATCAAGACGGTGAAAGTAAGACAGGATACTTTCATCCAATCACAACACCCCTTGGGATGAAAGTAAGAATTACCAGTTATGTGGTATAAATAATTAGCCAATCACATTCTGTCCTGAAGGAAAGTATCAACAGGCCAATCAGGACAGAAAACAACTTTGTTTTATATGCTACTACATAGCCAAAACATAATTTCACAAGAATCAAATAAAATCAAAACTGAAGCTTCAACATGACTCTAAAGAAAATGCTTTGTTGATGCTAGAGGTCAGAGGAGAATGGACCGAGTGATTCCAGCTGATAGAAGATCAACTTTGACTCAAATAACCACTCGTTACAACTGGGGTATGCAGCAAAGCATTTGTGAAGCCACATCATGAACAACCTTGAGGAGGATGGGTTACACCAGCAGAAGACCCCACCGGGTACCACTCCTCTTCACTAAAAAATAGGAAAATGGACAATTGACAGTTGAAGACTGGAAACATGTTGCCTAATCTGATGAGTCTCGATTTTTGCTGAGACATTCAGATGGTAGAGTCAGAATTTGGCGTGAACAGAATGAGAACATGGCTCCGTCATGCCTTGTTACCACTGTGCAGTCTGCTGGTGGTGGTGTAATGGTGTGGGGAATGTTTTCTTGGCACACTTTAGGCCCCTTAGTACCAATTGGGCATCGTTTAAATGCCACAGCCTACCTGAGCATTGCTTCTGTCCATCCTTTTATGACCACCATGTACCCATCCTCTGATGGCTACTTCCAGCAGGATAATGCACCATGTCACAAAGCTTGAATCATTTCAAATTGGTTTCTTGAACATGACAGTGAGTTCACTGTACTAAAATGGCCCCCACAGTCACCAGATCTCAACCCAATAGAACATCTTTGGGATGTGGTGGAACGGGAGCTTCGTGCCTCATGCATCCCACAAATCTCCATCAACTGCAAGATGCTATCCTGTCAATATGGGCCAACATTTCTAGAGCCAAGTGCCAGGTCAGCCTGTTGAATCAGAAATGGCGCATGTGGTGGTTTGGCAGACTGAAGGAGTCGGTGAATATAAAATTAATGCATGGCACTACGGTTTGTTGGGCTCCGTGTTGCTCGTGTTATTTTATAAGTATTGGTGTCGCCTTCTCCAGCCAAGAAAAAACAGCCAGGCCTACCTAAAGCACAATGGAGCGTAAGACGCAAGAAAGCTCTTGTAAGCAAAGGAACACGCTACCCCTCTCATCACTCAAAGTTGATAAATGTCTTTATTTTAATTGGGTTTTGCGGTGGAGTGCTGTTACTTTCGACGGTACAAATGTACAGAAAAGTGATCATTTTAGCAGAAGAGCTGTTTGAAGGATCCCCGTACCTCCAAAGTTCTAACACGTTTGGATATGGACATGGTCAATTTATAATTTTCACTGCAATCCTGGACAACGGGGTTGCAACATACCATATACTCGAAAGAAAAAGATGCTAGCCGTTTGGACGAAAACTACTAAAGTGCTATGTTTGCTAATGTTGTTAGCCGGGGACATTCACCTCAATCCAGGTCCTGTTACGCACGGCGACATCTTGTGGTCACCGGGTCCATCGGCCGCTAATGCGCCTCGGTCTGAGCTGGAGGTGGAGATGACGCAGGTGAGGGACATCGCCCGGCTGGGTACGCCGTCTTTCTGCGTTACACTCTCCGGCGCAGGATGAAAGGAGAATTGCATCGCAGGAGGACGTACTACTGCGCGTATGCCCTGTTTCCGAGGCAAGGTTGGCTAGCCTTGACAGTGGAACGTTGTCCAGTGCTATGGAGATGCAAGCGCAGAAGGACTCGGGAAATCATTGTCGGAATGAAAGACAGATGCCTGATACATCTTTAAAAACAGTGAGTAAACATGAATCTCACCAGTTTTTTCCCACTGTGAACCATGCTAAAATTTTATGGGACAGCAAAAGCAAACCTAAAGGCATTTTTGGAGCGCATTTGAATATTAGGAGCCTGCTGCCAAAGCATGATGAGGTTAAATCGTTGCTAATGGACTCGGAACTTACACTTTTTAGGCCTGAGTGAAACCTGGCTTCATAAGGGGATTCAAACAGGTTTAATTGATATCCCAGGTTATAAATGTTTCAGAAATGACAGGAAATTTGGAACATTTTTTTTTTTTGAACATGAACTAAATATGGAATTTATTTGTGTTGAAATCTCATTATCAACAAGTATGCATTTTAAAATTGTGATTTTATATAATCCTCCTTCTTTTAAAGATGTGTTATATGATGAGTTGAGCAAATTGATGAAATTGGTGGCCCATAAGTCCGAAGTTATTGTATTGGGTGATTTTAATATAGACTGGTCTAATTCTGGTAAAAAGAAAAAACTCAAATCCTTAATGACTAAATTTGAGTTTTCCCAATTAATTAAGGGCGCTACAAGGATCTCAAAATCTTCAAGAACACAAATAGATCTAGTTTTTTCAAACAAGGATGATCGTATTTTGAAATCATACAATTTTCTAACTGGTTTGTCTGATCATAACATGATTCTCGTTGCCCGAAAATTATCTAAAAAACGTTTAATAAATATAAATAAAACTCATTCAAATATATTGTCCATCTTAAAGCGAGATTTTTCTGCTGTTGATAATGAATTAAATGCTCTTGACTGGAGCATAGTTATGGACAACGACGATGTGTATAGCTGCTGTAAAGAGGTAATGGATAAGGTTGAAGGGATAATCTTTAAATTTCTCTAAAAGCAAAAGCATTTGAAGAAGAGAACATTACCCTGGATTAATGAGGACTTAAAAAAATTAATGAAAGAAAGAGATCTGGCCCTAAAAAAATCAGTTAAGACCAAACTAAGTAGTGATATAAATACTTTTAAAAGTTTCAGAAATCGAGTCACTAAAAATATAAGAAAATCAAAAGCGGAGTATTATATCAAAACAATAACAGAGGCCAAGGGAAGTCCTCTCGTAATGTGGAAGCAAATAAATGGCATTGTGAAACCATCAGGCAAATCAAAGACCATTCATGAACTTAGAAATGGAGATAGGCAGATTAGGGACAGTAAACAAATAGCATTGGAATTTAATATGTTTTTTGTTTCGTCAGTGGAAGAACTTGTGCAACAAGTTAATGTAGAACAGCCAAAGTTCACTCTACAATCAATAAACCAATACTCTTCGTTTTCACTTCAATTGATTAATGAAGTAAAAGTGCTTGAAACGATAGATTCAGTAAACAACAGTAATAGTAAGGATCTTTTTCACATAAACACAGTCCTTTTGAAACGAAATAGAAACAATTTTGTAAAGCCTCTAACACACTTGATCAATTTGTCTATTAAGAGCGGACAATTCCCTACAATATGGAAACAGGCTAAAGTTATGCCATTATTTAAGTCAGGAACACCCGACCAGGCATGCAATTATCGCCCTGTAAGCATCTTACCGGTATTTTCAAAGGTGTTAGAGAAAATAGTGTATGGTCAACTTATGACTTTTATACAATCAAATAACATTTTACACCCTTTACAATTTGGCTTCCGTCCTCAATATTCCACCGAAACGGCAAATTGTTTCTTTGTGGAACAATTAAAATCGGCAATAGATAAGGGACAAATCGTTGGCGCCGTCTTTTTGGATCTCAAAAAGGCATTTGACACCTTAAATCATGATATCCTTATCCACAAACTCTCCAATTTTAACTTTTCACCATTAACCTTACAATGGTTTAAATCATATCTCGAACAGAGAGATCAGTGTGTGGTGGTTAATAATGAAATGTCTACATTATTAAAAATGAATACAGGAGTACCGCAAGGGTCCATTCTTGGGCCATTGCTTTTTACTTTGTATATTAATGATCTGCCAAACTCATGTGCTACAGCAGGTTTTCAGATGTATGCTGACGATGCAGTGGTTTATGTGAGAGGGAAAAGTGTGCATGCAGTTTCTGTTGAACTGGCAAAATACCTGCAAAATGTGGCGGTGTGGTTTCAAAATGCAGGGCTGACATTGAATGTTAAAAAGACTATGTCTATTTGCTTTGCCTCAAGATTCAAGTCCATGTCAGAAGAACTAAATTTACGGATAAATGGGCATAAGATCCAACAGGTCTCAGAGGTCAAATACCTGGGCCTTGTACGTAAAATTTGACAGTCATATAAAAAAAATATGTCAAGTAGCCAAAGCTAATCTTTACACATTCAGATTGATCAGGGATTACCTACCGTTTTATGCTACTCACACTTTCATGCATGCCATGATTTTCTCGCATATAAGTTACTGCATCTGCATATGGTCACAGGCTACTGTTACTTCAGTTAAGCCAATTAAAATGATTTATAACAGAGCGGTTAAAATCTTAGATAGGAAATCCATTAGGTCACATCACTGTGTTAGTCTGAGGAATTTAAATATTTTATCTTTTGTAAATTTCATTAAATTTTCTTTGTTGAAGCTGATGCATAAATGTTTAAATCAGCAAGTGCCACAGGTCTTGAGTGAGTGCATAGTTGCTCTCAGGGCTGTGGGTTCACGGACTAGAGGAGCTCAGAACGGGAACTGCCAGATCCCGAAATGTAGTACTTCATTTGGACAATCAGCTTTCTCTGTACAAGGCACACAAGCTTGGAATATTTTACCCCCTGAACTGAAAGGAGAGTCAAACTGGGTCCTTTTCAAACACAAACTTAAAGACTTTTTAATCAGAGGTCAAGCATGTGACCACTGACTATCGGCTTCCTTGTTATTGTGTTACACTGTTTTAATGTTTATTTTACTATGTATTGTTGAATTTTATGTAAAGGCCCACTAGGGACGGACATTGAGAATTAGCTTCGGCTAAAATGTTGTAGTATGTAACATGAGTTTATGTAACATACTTGTCCCTATTCAAATAAACTTAAAAGTAAAAGTAAAAGTAAAGAATGCTTCCAGCACCTTGTTGAATCAATGCCACGAAGAATTAAGGCAGTTCTGATGACGAAAGGGGGTCAAACACTGTATTAGTATGGTGTTCCCATAGACTGTAAATATTAGTGGACAGTCCATCCGGTTTCGCAAAGTGCTGCAATTGCGGAAGTGCCTTAAACCTGCATTCTCTCTGAATTCCAGCAGGGGGCGACACGTGCGGTTGCAAAAGGAGGTCGGTTTCTGTAGAAGTCTATGAGAAAGTGACCCACTTCTCACTTGATTTATTATCTCAGTAAACCTCTTCATAATGAGTTTATGGTCTCAATCGCTAGTTTTAAGTCTTCTGCAACACAGAATGATGTTCATTTTTTGAATTATGGTCTCGTTGATTTTAAAATCGGCGATAAAGCAGAGGGTGTTTTAGGGCGTGGCTATGATGTGATTGACAGTTCGCGGCCTGTCAATCATGACAAGAGGTTTAGCAAAGCTTATCCAAGGCACGTCAACTTCATTTTGGAGTTTGACCAGCTTTCTTCGTAGTGACTGTGACACTTTGGTTGCCTAATAATGTCTTGTTCAGCGTTCGGTTGGAGGACAAGACACTCAAAGGAGTCGGCAGTTCAGTTTTTCTGGTAAGTAACGTTACATTTTTTTAAATACTGTTTTTCGTTAGCGAACGTTAGCATCCCAATTAATATCAGTTTGCTAGCTAGATTGCACCTTGCTAACAAGCTAGCGGGCTAACATTATACAGAGTATAAACGGATTCAAATATATATTTAACGTTACAGTCATATACAGTAGGTATGCACAACGGTCTCGCCGGCGATCTATTTTTAACCATATCTGGTGTTATTGCTAATCGATGCGCATGCCTCCCTAACCTGCAAGCTAACACTACCATTACATGTAATGGTAGCTAATGTTAGCTTAAAATCAAAGCCTGACATAGTTAATGCTATGGTGCAAAGTCATATTAAACGGGATTAGAATAATTTTGGGACTGCGTGTGATTTAGAAATGACCCCCTGACATCTGAGTTTCGTGTGGCGCATTCGCACAGGACAAGCAGAGACTGCTTTTACTTGAATATACTGAAATATATGTTCCTGGCCGAGAGTTGGGCAACGTTACCCGGAGGTGCCTGAAGGACAGGCACATAATATCTCCCCCGCCGCAGCGGCACCCACACAGCATCACCGTCACCCTCACCCTCGGACAAAGCCGCGGGGGGAACGCGTAGACTCGGAGACGGAGGTCTCCGGGCGGGGCAGTGGGCCAGAATATGCGTTGATGCTGTTACACTGATGTCTTTGTTCCACTTACTGTAGTTGTGTCTGCTAATCTATTTGAAGACCTTCTGTCAGCACATTAGTCTGTTTTAAGATGAGTCACATACATGTTACAATCTATATTTACAAGTGCTGTTTATTACCAAAATGTACATATCATTAAAAAAGTGTTGCGTACAATACACATTGTCTAAGATAAATTTGACATGTAGCAGTATGTTTACTTAATACTGCATGTCCTCAACTGAAGCATAGATTCATGTACAAGCGCAGATATTAATATAATTCATTGTGATCTACCATGCCTTAACTACATGTTTGTCTATTACAAACATTTGCCTGTCCTTATCCTTTCTCTTGTGCCTCAGCTGCCATTGCAACCTGACTCCTGCTACTGCTTCACTCCTGCCATCCACCGGAGAAGACAGCCACCACCACCACTGGACCCCCCACCACTAGCCGGCCTACTGTCTTCCTCTGACGGACCCGCTCCTTCCCAGACACCACCGACCCGTTCTACATCCTGGAAACTTTGACGTGCTTTTCCCCCCTCAGAAACCTGGACTGATACTTTAAATAAAACCTGTTAATTCACACTCCTGGCTCTGCGTTCCGTTCACCATTCAAACCTAAAAGTTAGCACTTTAGAAATATGTATAAGGCATATAATTGAGATATTTTATGTATAGGATTAAACTGTTAGAATTAGATATTGACATTGCATGTCCTTGTATGTTTTTAGTTTTCATACTTAAAAATATCAGTGCAGTAAATATAAGGTATATTGATTTAATTATTACATTGAATAAGTTGTTTATTTTTTCTTTGCAATTTGTGATCATACTTTTGTTGTAATGAATTTACAATAACCCTACATAGATTAAACCGCACCTAGTGCATTTTCAATTACCTACTTAACACTAAACACTACGTATTTAAAATATATTCAAATATATACAGTAAATTAATCTAAAAGGATTTTGGTGAAGTGTTTTCATGGTGATTAAAATTGACAAGTACATAAAGACACACAAAAGCACAAACTACATTTTGCTGATCCTTTGTCAACATTCAAGTAAGTATGGTAACATTTAAGAAATCATTTATGTTGATTAAAGCCCAAATAGACACTTTTAATCAATTATAAATTCTATCAAATTACCAATGTCTTGTATGACTACAATACTGTATGTTCCTATAGTTACTTCAGAAAAAACAACAAATGTAGCTTTAGAAAGACCTTTATTTCACATTGAAATGGGCATTAACTTCAAAAAACTACATAAACCACAAACACTGGCAATATTTTTTAACATTATGTTTAAAGTGATGAATTAAATAATGTAGTTCACCTTTTACAATCCAGTGTAAATTCCACACATAAATCACTGCTGTGGGATCAAGGTAAAGGCAAACTTCACTGTCACAAGTGAATTCTGCATAATAAAAAGAGGTAGTTGAATCACTAGTGCCACATTGTTAATTACAGTAGAAATGTTTGACATTACAAACCACAATATAAAAAATATAGCTTAACATATAAAGCTTAAAGCACTTGTGCAACACTGTTCAGTCAAGTCCAAATGCCTGGGTAAAGAAATAAAAGCTGCCTTTACAAATTACAGTGAGCATAGTGTGACAGTCTGTTGGTTGTCTGTAATGCACAGTGGAAAAAGAAAAGTAACTATTACTTAATTCTGAGGAATTGGGTTGGGTGCACATGCCATCATGGCTCTCCACACTCCTATTTCTGAAAGAAAGAAAAAGAGTCATCAATTTCCATTTGAGCCCCTCATAGTTAAATATATATGCACACTAGCATGTAACTGTACTTCATTAATTATCTAGGAGAATACAGATGAATTAACAACAGTGTATTGTTCTTTAGTGTAACTTTAACTCAGATAAATTATCTTATTTCTGCTAACGTTAGCTCTTAAAAGCCTGTAAAGGCTAAATGCACCAACCATAGACTGATGATACTTGCTAACAGCAGCAAGACTTTATCGGTGCTTTATGGTTATTACAGTTAGCCAAACGTTCTAAGAAACTTGGTTAAACATTTGCTAATAGTTAGCGTTAGATAATGATAAGCATTGACAATCACCGTTTTGCATTTAGCTGACACTACATTTAAATTAGGAAAACATAGCTAAACTTCAATTTGCAGAAAATGAATGTTTTACCATAAGTGGCTTGCTAACGTTACAGACAATTTACATGGTAAAATCAGATACATTTACTTTACAATGTGACTCCTCTTATATGACTATGGGACAAATATATATTTAAAACCTAGCAAAGCTAAATCTTACCTTGAATTATGTATGCTAGCTTTCAGCAGAAGTTGCATCCAGATTGCCAGTGAACGTGTGTAACGTAACGAAGGGTGTAAGCAGCGTTGCTAACTCAAAAAAAAAAAAATACAGTCAGATACCGCCCAACTGTCTACGGCTCCTCCCTCTCTCCTCCTTCTCGTCTAAAAACGTCACATCCGCAACCACGATGGCTGCGCCCAGAAACGCAAACTCGACGACTCGTATCAGCTCTCCACAAACCAATGGGTGACGTCACACATGCTCTGTCCACTAATATTAACAGTCTATGGGTGTTCCTAATAATCCTTGAGGTGAGTGTATATGTAATATAAAGTTAAAGTTGTTTAGCTGGTTAATGACTTGCGTGTTTTGTGATTCCTAGAGTTCCCAAATTATCTTTATTCTATTCAAGTGCTGTGAAAACCATGAACTCAGAACATTCAGCTTCATCAATAACTTCTTTCCCAATTCTTTCAAGTGCAGTCAATTACAGTTAAACAATAGAGACCAATGTTATTTCTCCATGTTGGAGGACAGCTCGTTTTGATGAATATGAGGCTGGAGCTCGTTGTCTACAGTGGAATGAAGCGTCATTTGTGTTAGAATATCGTTTCGCTGATGAGTTATTGATCCCGGAAGTTTGAATCTGGGAATATCTTTGTTATCCTGACCTGAACCATAGATATATGGACCAGAACCACAAACTCTCCAAGCAGACGGGGATCCTTGACACCCTGTCCGTTCTTGTTGGGGCTTTCATTCCAACCAGACACGTTTCCCTTTAAACCTCGCTGATGGATTTTAATCACTTTGAACAAAAACTCGTCTTTATTTTACTTTTAAATCCTTTTGTATCCCCATTTGTAATTTTGCGCACCCAGCTCCATATTCTCCATCCCATTGCTACAGCTAGTGTACCATACAAGACTTTATATTTCTCCGTTTTCGACACTTCGCCAACGAAGTTAACGTTACCACTGCCTAATGTCAGCCCAATATTTGAATCTTACCTTTTCTCCTTTGAGATTTGAGGACTCCAGAAGTGCCCTCTCCTCTTCCTGCCCGCTGCTCAGCAGCCACCGGTGGTTTTGCAGCATGAAGGGTCTGCTCTACTGTGAAGTCAGCCTACGGTGGCCGAAAAGGGCATACGCATTGAAAAATACTGTGGCCCAGGGCTGGCGGAGGGCCAACAACTTTTTTTGAAAAGGACCACATTTATCCTTTCCAGAGAACTAGAATAAGCCTTTTAGTGTAACTTTGATTCATTCATTTCTACAAGTAGTTCACGAATATAATATCTTTTGGACTTATCAAACTTCATGCACAAATAGTATGACCTATTTTGACTGTGTAGTTTTTGAGTCATCCAATTTCAAAGTTCGTTTCTAAATAAAGACAACAAACATTAGCAGAATACTGCAATAAATACCTTAACA
Organism: Perca schrenkii; assembly: GCA_025617405.1. Classification (NCBI taxonomy): domain Eukaryota; kingdom Metazoa; phylum Chordata; class Actinopteri; order Perciformes; family Percidae; genus Perca; species Perca schrenkii. The sequence goes on from CM046794.1 coordinate 2,538,165, forward strand.
TAATAAAATACAATGAAAATTACAAAAAATGTATTTACAAACTTGTTTTATGAGAATTATTTTTTTGCTATTTGTTATCTGTTTTTTTTTTACTAACTGAGTATTGTTTGGTTTTTAAATTGTTGTATTTGTGCTTTCTGTGGGACTACAGATGCAAATTAGCCTAAGGCTAACTCTGGTGCAATGCATTAAATGATTACATTTATGTTTAAATTGCACAGTCCCTTACAAATAAAATTGAAATTAAGACTGTCTCCACGATTTCGTAACTCTCTGTACCTCATCTTGCCAAAGGCCACGAGCCAGTCCCCCTCAGCTTCAGTGCCCCTCCTTCTCTTGTCTGTAAAAGAGATGGGCATATTCCAGTAGGCAGGCTTTGTTGCGCATGAGGGGGGTCCCGCCTCATGCTCTGCCTCATGGTCAGCCATGTTTGTAAATGAGAAGTGGTTCTCAAACAGTTTACCTGGATAAATAAAGGTTTAATAAAACTTTTTTTTATTATTTTTTTTATTTAAAATTGTATTTATTTATTTAGTAAACTGGCAGGAAATTGTCCATAACTCAGGTTCTTCCACAGAAATCCTGTCTAACATGAATGGAGACATCTGACACCACGACCTTAAAATCTGATAAAGTGGGGTGCTGCATCTATTGTACTGATGAAACAGGTGTGTGCTTGATTTCACAACTCTTTCTATAGAGCATTTTACCATCTGAATGGGTTTTGCTCAGCGTTGTGAAGCTAGAAACCCGCTCAACACTGCCTGCGTCTTTGACTTTGGCGATTGGGCTGCTTCCTTCTGCTGCAGCTGTGGCTCAGGTGGTAGAGCAGTAGCCTAACAGTCGGAAGGTTGCTGGTTCTATCGGCCCTTCGGTCCAATGTTGAAGTGTCCTTGGGGCCCCCGAATTTCTCCCATGCTGCGCCATCGGTGTGTGATTGTGTGTGAATGTTTATCTGATAAGCAGGTGGCACCTTATATGGCAGCCTCAGCCACCAGTGCGTGAATGTGTGTGAATGGTGCCTGTAGTATCTAAAAGCACTTTGAGTAGTTGTTAAGACTACAAACTACAGAATCTACTAGAACTACAGCCTTCTGTTGGCTGAGAAAGGGTTTGAACCTGCGAATCGCGTTTGCGGCTATATTTTTGTATTTGTTTTCTGGTTTACAATAACAAGAACACAGGATATGCTTTCTCTATTCATTAACTGTATACAGTATATTAACAACAAATGGAGGTTCCCACTAAAAGCTAGTAAAAAAAACAATAATCTACCAAATAATAATACATTTAAAACAAAGTGTAACACAAAATACCTCCAAGCAACACAAAGCATGTCACAAAGTGTATCATATAATATCCAAAGCATCACCAACTTGCACAAATTAGTCTTTTGTAATTGTAAATATGTCTTTAATTCTCACTGAGATTTGTTTATTTTATTTATCCATATTTCAGTTTTTCATTGATGTTATAATGTATTTTTGTGACTATCAGCCTAGGCGAGGATCTTTCCAGCCGGATCTTTCTCACACAGCCAGCGGCGCTTGGCTCCACAGGGGGCATCGTTCCAGCTGGCCAGCACTGGGTTCTTGTGATACATCTCCACACAGTCCTCCACGTTGTTGGGACCACCACCATCCGGCTGGCCAGACTGCCAAAATCTAAATGACAGTGTAGTGAGGGGGGTCAGAGAGATGCAGTTTGAATATTCAAGGAGTGACAGTATGATGCTTCAGGAGCCTTTGTCACCAATAAATCAGGTTGTTTAGAGGAATGATAACAAATATAAACATATATTTGTCCTGACATGTCTGGACTGACCTAGTGTCCATGTGTCTGTGTCACCTTAAAGTGCTCATATTATGCTTTTTGGCTGTTTCCCTTTCCTTTATTGTGTTATATATCTTTTTGTGCACGTTATAGGTTTACAAAGTGAAAAAGCCCAAAGTCCTCCCCCCAAGGGACTTACCATCTCCAACAGGAAACACTGTTCACAAACTGATCCACACAGCTCTATTGTAGTCCAGCCTTTACTTCAGAGACAAACGCTCGTCCCTTTGTAACACACGTTATAATGCTCGCCTAGCTGCTAGCGTGGCACGCCCTCATACTCTGCTTCTGACTGGCTAGTAGTCCTTACCTAGGTACTGTCAGGGCACGCCCTCCTACTCTGCTTCTGACTGGCTAGTAGTCCTTACCTAGGTACTGTCAGGGCACGCCCTCATACTCTGCTTCTGACTGGCTAGTAGTCCTTACCTAGCTACTGCGCATGTGCGACACCCAACAAAGATGGAACAGAAGTGTAGCTAAAACAGAGAGCTCATGTGCAGTACAACAACTATATGGTGTTTTTTGAAAATTAAACCACGTAAACCTATTCTGATATAACCTCTAAATACAATTATGAACCTGAAAAATGAGCATAATATGAGCACTTTACGACCTAAATCCCCATTTTCCTCCTCCCAAGTGTGTAGCAAAACAAGGAAATAAAGTGAAACACAACACACATTCACTGTTAGGTCTGTTGGTCTGTTTCAGATCCTGTCCAAAATGTTTGACCTGTCACTATCTATAGCCATAGACAGCATTTATTACTTTGATACTGAAGTCTTGAATCAACCTGTCTAGCAGAAAAATACAGAGTTATTCTAAAATCCTTACGGTTTGGTCAGCGCAGATCCATCCACCCATTTCCACCCAGTGGTTTCAGTTGTGTCATACAGACCGATCCAGAACAAGAGATCAGCATCCCCATCCAGACGGTACAAGGCCCTCTGTGTATTATACAGAAAATGTAACGATACGACTTCAACATCAAGAATGCAAACACCCAAACAACCAGACAGCGATTTCCTGTACCTGTTCCTGTTCGCTGCTGATCACCACCAAGTCAGCACCTTTACTCTTACAGTATTTCCTGCTGTCCTCCCAAGTCTTCTGCTCAGTGGAGAGGAAGTAACATCTGGAGTTGATCTCCCACCACCCTGCTGGACACTGCTCACAGTACACACGTCCACTCAGCTCTGGAGGACGCAAAGTCACACATCACAAATGAGACTCGGAGGCATCAAGCAGGAGCTAGAAGTACAACTTTGATGATGAATGTATTTAAAGTGCTCATATTATGCTTTTTGGCTTTCCCCCTTTCCTTTATTGTGTTATATATCTTTTTGTGCACGTTATAGGTTTACAAAGTAAAAAAGCCCAAAGTCTACCCAAAAAAGACTTACCATCTCCAACAGAAAACACAAACTGCTCCAAACAGCTATATTGTAGTCCAGCCTTTACGTCCACTAGCGTGGCATGCCCTCATACTCTGCTTCTGACTGGCTAGTAGTCCTTACTTAGCTACTGCACATGTGCGACTCCCAACAAAGATGGAATAGAAGTGAGATGCCTCACTCTGTAGCTAAAACAGAGAGCTCAACACACAGGGTGAAAAGAGGAGCTGCAGCAATATGCAGTACAACAAAAAGATGGTGTTTTTTGAAAATTAAACCACATAAATCTATTCTGATATAACCTCTAAATACAATTATGAACCTGAGCACTTTAAAGACAAATACATATTTGATTGTGTATCTCTGACCATAACACCTGTAAATACCTACATTACAGCTATAAAATTAAATAATCATGTTTAGGTAGTAGTAGGTAGCAGGAGACGTCACAGGGACCAAACTGACACAAACAGATGAAGAATGAGAAAGGAAGAAATGAAGAGGAAGTAAAGTTAAGGTGAGAAGACTTGGCCTGATCCGTCCTCACCTGTCTCCAGATTAGTCCTCAGCCTGTCCCTCTCCTCCTCCAGGTCCTTAATCATGTTGGTGAGCTCAGTGTTTCTGTTTTCCAGCAGGTTTTTGTATTGGGTCAAAGCGTTGAGTCGATTCTGTAATCCGTTGCACTGACCAGGCGGCTCTCCACTGGCTCTACAAGCTGGTGAAGACATGTCAGTGATAAACAAACCAGGAGGAGAAAAGGTACAGTATATCCTTAAAAGAATGGTACAAAATTGATTGTGGTTGATTTAAGAAGAAAAACCGACACAAAAGAGGAGTAAAGATTATTTCACAAATAGCACTGCTTTACAATAAGTGTTATTTTAAGGAGTGATATATTGACAGCATGTTCAGTCTTACCAGTGAGAAGCAGCAGCAGCAGAGGAGCTGTCAGATTCATGGCCACTGTTGGAAAAAAATAAAAATGATGGTGCAGCCTGTCCTTATATGACAGGAGGTGAGAGTAAACTAGAGATAAGAGGGGGAATAAGGGGGTGGGAGCTTTAAATCAGGGGTTCACACCTATAAATACAAGTGTCACAATTTCAAAATAAAACATATAATCAGTCTTTAGCAATCACTCAGTCCAGTTTGATGATTTAATAGTTGATCAGCTTTCCCAGTTTGAGGCCAAATCTTATAACAAAACCTATGCTATTAACATTCCTCAAACCTGTATATTTGGGTTTAAAATGAAGTATAAAAAAACTGGTTTACCTTATAGTTTTAGATATTATTTTGTTAACAATTCACATTTCTATAATTACCCAATGAGACAGGCTGAGAATCTTCATCTTCCTTTGTACAAAACATCCCAGTGCTCACTTCTCTATTAAATTTCATAGTTATTTTGTGGAATGAAACATGCACATTTAATGGATTTCTCTGTGTAATTTTCTATGTATAAAAATTGACGTAGAAATGCCCTGCTGTCTATACTGTGTGATTTTGGGGGAAAAAGATAACTCTTAGAAAACCATTCACACACATTCAGACACTGATGGTCGAGGCTACCGTACCAGGTGCCGCCTGCTCATCTGATAAACATTCACACACATTCACACACTGATGGTGCAGCATCGGGAGCAGTTCAGGGTTCAGTGTCTTGCCCAAGGACACTTCGACATGTAGACTGCAGGGACCCTCCAATTGGAATTGGAGGGAAGTGATTGCTCTACCTACCACCTGAGCCACAGCCGCTATCAGAATAATAATATTTTAAAGGTACAATAAGTGATGTTATTCAGTACACTTTTTTGTCAAATTGAGTGAATATCTCCTCACAGTTATCTAGCTCTTTATTTTCTGTGTGCGCTAAAAAACAAAACAGCCTTTTAAATGGAAAACAAACAGAAAGTGATGAATTTGTTCTCAATCATAAGATGGATCAGGGAGGGCCCCATCGTCCATCGTGAAATGGATGGACACAAGGGAGTTTAACGTATGCTCCACAATACATGCTGCCCACTCTGATGTCTCTGTGCAGAGAAGGGTAAAACAATGAGCGCAGCATCGCTTACTGCACCTTTAATAGAACATATAGTTGATAAATGTGTGTTAAATGTCCTATTTGGTACCACCTTGTTCTACATAAAAAAGCTAAAGCTGCAATCCCTCTTTCATCCTGTTAGTGGCTGAAGCTTTCAGGTATATATGATCAGATAAGCACAGGAAATACATGACAAGGACTCATTTATTCTCCCCTCACCAGTTAGGCACTAGATATATTTCAAATGGATCTTTTCACTTTGTTGATTTTATTTTTCTAGAATATTCCCTGATCTATTTTGTCTTTTCTTTCTGTTTACTCAGCCCTAACTCAGGTTTGCTTTTCCTCCTTTAAATTCAAGTTCTTTTTAATATAACTTCCCAACCCACAGCTGTGTAAATAACAAGCACTTGCCAGAGTTCTCACAACTTTCCACTGCACGTTACTCAAGTTGTGTCAACAGTTTATTATACAACATGTGGAAATAGTCAATGTCTGAGTAAAAATAAGTAGCAGAACGACATGAATATTCATAACTTGAAGGTTCAACTTACAAATGAACTGTTGTATGATCATTTTCCAGTATGTGTGTGACAAGTATCCACGTCCGGAAATGTGTCCAGTTTTGGATTAGGAGTCCAGTTAACGTCCCCCGCCATAAAAATGAAACCATGTAATGCTGACAGTTGGAAACACATTATCATCTACATTTCTATCATTATCATTGGGGTCATATCTACTTACTACATTTTCTTTATTTTATGAACCTCAGATGATCTTGTATGGTTTTATGTATCTGAAGTTGAACAGATCTGTGCAGTAATCAACCCCTCTTGACTGAGAGGAAAAGGGGGAAGCTGCTACTTCTCTTTTTTAAAAGAATAAATTCAGTTGGGAGTAAATGCCTTTCTTGAATAAAAGCTAATTTTGTCTGGCCATTACTTTTCACTATCTTCCTAAGCCTCTAACATTCCACAAAATTATATTAAATTAAATTCACATAGTACTCTACTTGTCTCCATGCTATTTTCTATATTTTTTAACCATTTTTATTCATTTTTAACAAAATACAAAACATACAATTTGCAACATGAACATACCCCCCCCCTCCTCATTACCACCCACCCAGACAAAGCTCAAGAAAAGACATCCAGTAACTACAATATTCGAGACTCTACAACAAAATAATAACAACATAGTAGTGTAATACTAATACATAATAATACAACATAGTGACAAAGAAAACAGGTCACAACTTAACCAATGAGACAGGACTAGACCCCCCCCCCGTTGATATGTGGCTGGAAGAACACATTCCCCCTCTCACCCATAAACATTTATACATTCATTTAGCAAGTAATAAATCAGAGCATGTATTAGATATTGCAGTTCTTTTCATTTTTTTTCAGCCAAAGCAGTGACCCTCGTTGGACATTTGTTTCTAGATGTTAACAGGTCACTTTACTGCAGTCCAAATAACCAGGCTTCAGATTATCTCACACTGAGCTGGAAATGATTTTCACTTGGAAATGATGTGTCCACATGAGCATATTCAGGTTGCTTTTGTGAAAATATAAATCTGCACTGAACTATAGAAAAACAGCAATTTATTTATTAAGTTTTCTGTCTGGTGGGTTTGGTTGCAGAGTTATGGACGGACTTTCATTACACAGATCCAGTACTCTGAGCTGGAACAGCTTTCATCATTCCAGCTGTTTTCTAAATCATAATTAAATATTTGCCCACAGTTTTCACTTTCCCCACCGTTAGGCTCCCCGGAATCCCAATAGCTGAAACAAAAAAAAAGAGCTTTTATCAGAGAACACAACCCAAGAAGAACAAGATAGTGATTTAGTTTGAATGGACCAAATGGTAAAAATGTGTGAACCTTTTGGTCAGTGGAGTCCCATCCACCCATTTCCACGTCGCCTCTGTCTCTGAGTCAGTCAGGCCAATCCACAGTCTCTTCTGATATTTTCTTGTGAAATCCTTGTTTAAAAAAAGAGTAACAAACTTTAAACAATATATTTGCACCCGGATAGCTCAGTTGGTAGAGTGTGCACCCATATATTGAGGTTTACTCCTCGACACATCGGGCCCGGGTTCGGCTCCGACCTGCGGCCCTTTGCTGCATGTCATTCCCCTCTCTCCTCCCCTTTCATTTCTTCAGCTGTCCTGTCAATAAAGGCTGAAAAATGCCCAAAAAATAATCTTAAAAAACCAACAAACTTTAAACAATATAACAAGCTTTCTAGCATTCACACCTGTAAAACTGATCCTTCACCTCATTGGGCCTCATTCACCAACCGTTCTTAGGAAGAAATGTGTTCTTAAACCCTTCTTACGCACTTTTTTACAAAGATTCTGGCATTCACTAATGTTTTCTTAACTTGGATTTGTTCTTAGCTAAGAACAAAATCTACGAACACTGAAAAGCACTCTTACGCACATTTGAGTGATGACAATTTGCTCCAAATGATTGCTTACTGCATTTTATTTAATTCTACAGTCGTTTACAATGATAGTATTGTACTGTAATGTATTTCTGATCATTTCTTGATTAAAATCATATTATTCAAAAAAGACACTAACACTGCAATTTACATCAGCAATTAAACTGATTAAATCCTGCGTTATTTGGTGATTGATCGCTATTTATAGGGCCGAAATGCAGTGGTAGAATGTAACAAAGTACAAATTCTTCGTAAATGTAGGCTACTTAAGTACATTTTTCATGTATCTGTACTTTACTTAAGTAGACTGCCAAAACGTCTTCCTGACCGTCACACGTTTGTCTCACCAGTGAAGTTTGGTTGCCGTAGATACTATAGATATGGGGCACCGCTGATCCAAGCCGGCTCCGGTGCTCCAGAGCCCGGGCGCAGCGCCGCTGACCCTCGGTAATACAGCCTCCGGTAAAAGTGAAAATGAAAACGTTTGTTTTTTTATTATTCCCGTTTTTAAATCAAAGTTGCTATATCTATTTCTCTCCACAGCATTGTTTACTCCTCCGCCAGGCTGCGTAAGACGCGTTCATATTATTCTTTTGGCTGGACCTCTTCACATCTCCCCATTTGCGCTGCTTCACACACTTTATTTGCTTACTTGCATGGTTAAAGAAAATTAAATACATCCATGAATAAAACCAACCGCATTCCGATTCTAACATATTTCCGTTTCATGGTTAGGATAGGAACTTTTCTTAAAAGCCAGGCCTTGTTTGTGGTTGTGGACACCTTCTACTTTTACTAAAGTAAATATGTCTCTGGTTATTTGTACTTTTATTTAAGTACTGAGATTCAGTACTTCCTCCACCGCGGCTCCGACAAGCTCCGACAACCTGTCTCCCAGGAGGTGCACAGGAAGTGTCATGTCCTTATATGGGAATTTTTGGGGCGTTTTCTTATGCTAATTAGGAACAACTGGCACGCGCTTTCAGTTACGAAGACGTGGGATTCATCAATCCTAAGAACACAGGTGCGAACAAATCTGCTGTTTAAGAACACGTCATGAATCCGGCGTAAACTTTTCTTAGAAACCTTCTTAAGAACATATTTAAGAGAAAACTTAGGAAGATATTGGTGAATGAGGCCCAATGATCTTTGCATTCATTTAACATTTTTACTCTTTATTCTAAACTGTTTGTCTGTCTGTAAGTCACACACACACACACACACACACACACACACACACACACACACACACACACACACACACACACACACACACACACACACACACACACACACACACACACACACAGGTACCTGTTCTTCTTTGCTGTTGATAATCATCAGGTCTGCACCCTTTTGAAGACAGTCATCTCTACTCTCTTGCCAGGTTTTCTCCATAGAAGAACTGTAGTAGAATCTACCTCTGAAATACCATCCTCCTTGAGCTTAGTGAAAACAGAAAGAACCCAAATGAACAACAAAATGAACAAATCTTTTTCTTTGGACTTTCATTGGGACAACAAAAGGGCAATTGATTATTTTGGGAAAAAAATTAAAATTATTGTAAAGTCAACAAATGTAAATGTGACAGTAGTTATAAATATCGCATGAGGCCAGTATTATGAATTATATGTGAGCAAAAACTGTTTACATTCACAAAACCAATGTATAAATTCTTAAAATCTATTTCACCATTCATTATGTAGCTCGTAGTCTTCTTACTTTTGGACTTATGCTATAACTTACTAATGGAAGAATGAAAAAGGAAGGAACATTTTTTAAATATTTGAAATTTGAGAATCACACTGTAATGTGCTGTTGAGTTATCGTTATTTGGAACAGACAAGGGCATGATGATGATTTTGTGCCTCATTCACTCGAAACAGGAACTGTCATACTATATGGCTATTATTCAACTTTTAAAGATATATTAATTAAATCAATTATCACTTTTCCACTGTTCTTACAACTTCACCTTCTTCTTATACATTTTAACCAGCAATCCAGTTTAGCTTTAGCATTAGCTTTTCAAAAAAAACTTTCATTATTCCACTTCTCTTTTACATTAGTGGTTATTACATTACATTAGTGTTATTCAACTTGTCAATTAAATTCATACCAATTAAAACCATTCCCACTTTTCCAACTATTCACACTACGTCTACTACTCTGGAGCATCTCATCAACTTTCTTCTTTTGTGTTACTTAATGTGGCTGACTTGGACAGAAACTACAAGACAATCATAATATTTACCGGGAGCTTTCCATATAAAAATCATCACTTTTATTTGCCCAATATAAGACTTGCACCCTTCTGGATCCAAATTCTGTTTATTGAATTACACTTACCTAAGTTATTCAGCTTCCTCTTCAGGTCATCTCTCTCCTCAGTCAGGGTTTTGAAACCTGCCTCAACATCTGAAACTGAATTCTCTACGAATGTTAGCGTAGCACAAGTTCTCTTTAGATAACACAGTATCAGAAACTGCTGTGCCATTGAATGACTGCATAGTAAATAAACTACAAGGGTGGATTATAATTAATTAATTAATTAAGTTATCTAAAAGATGAATTTCATCTAAACCCTGATTATTGGAGTAGTTCATCATTGTACTTAAAGGGGTGATAGAATGATTATATAGGGTATTTCAAACTGTTCCTTAAGGTCTCCTAATGGGGCATGTAACATTGATTGGGCTGAAAATTTGCTGGTTGCTATTTTTATGGGCCCTTATGCATCTCTGTGTTTTGGCCTTATTTGGAACGAGAGCTTTTCTTCCAAATATGGTATGCTCATGAATATTTAGATGAGCTGCACGCTGATTGGTTGACATACACATACATTGGAGACGAGACTCATATTTCAGACACTGCAATGTTTCATTACTAAATTCACTTCTACTATTCAAATCTACTATATAAAGCTCAAACATGGGCCGTTTTACGAAAATGTATGGCTAATTGCAAATTTGTTAAGACGTGTCGGACTTCAGGAGGTCCACACAGTCTGAGGAGACAGCGGCAGCCCCGCTGCGCTCCATACCCAGGAGAAAGTCACCGTTTCTGGGTTACTGGACAACCAGGGCTCGGGGCACCGCGGAGCTGGTCAGCTGCGGGCATAACTATAGTATATTTACAGTTTGAATTTTGTCACGCCACTTATATTACAGCTACCCCTAAGGTCTAACACTTGTGTCCAATTTCAATTTAATGCCTTTTTATGAATATGAGGGGTTTCGTTAGCTGCTAGTGTCCATTCAATCCTATGGGTAGCTAAAGATCGCTGCTAGCTAGCTAGCTACACTTTCGGCATAACTATAATATATACAGTTTGAATTTCGTCACGCCACTTATATAACAACTACCCTAAGGTCTTACTAAAGCTAACGCTTGTGTCCGATTTCAATTTAATACATTTTTGTGAATAGGAGGGGTTTTGTTAGCTGCTAGTGTCCCTTCAATCCTATGGGTAAAGATCGCGGCTAGCTGCAGGCCCTGGAGCTCTGTCTGGGCCTCGGCATTTGGTAGTCCAGTAACCCAGAAATGGTGACTTTGCACAGGTATGGAGCTCAGCGGGCTTCCGGTCGTGACGGAGATCCATCTGGCTCACAGTTAGCCTGCTGAGCTCCTGCTGAACTGCGACACACAGTTGGACAAAATTTGCAATTAGCCATTTGACATCAACTCGGTGGTTCGTTGAGATTTGCCCGTTTTCAGAGGCAGTTTCTACGATGCAAAAAGAAAAGCACACAAACCCCGAAAACAAATGCAACAAAAAAACGCTGCATCCAGATTCCACAACGGAAGTTCTCCAGACCTCTAGAGGGAACAGCTAATCAGCTGGATTTATGACCCCTTTTCTGCCTTTTTATTAGAGTCGGGTATGGCTGTATAGTAAAAAGAGAACTCCTGTCTCATGCCCTTACTAATAACATAATATAATATATTAGTAATATACAGGATCTGCTCCCGTCTCAGCCGGGAGGCTGGTGCCGTGCTCGAGCTTCGACTTTTCAAAATAAAAGCTCGCGTTTGGTCGGCTCGTCTTCCTTCTGTGTTTTGGATGTTTTTGAACTAAACAGTACGGCAATCATGCTAATGAATACAATAACTTTTTCAGCAGATGTCTTACTTACAGAGGTGGGTAGAGTAGCCAAAAATTGTACTCAAGTAAAAGTACTGTTACTTCAGAATAATATGACTCAAGTAAAAGTAAAAAGTAGTCATCCAAATAATTACTTGAGTAAGAGTAAAAAAGTACTTGGTGAAAAAACTACTCAAGTACTGAGTAACTGTTGAGTAACGTCTGATTTATTTTTTAACATAAGCATTCAATCAGACGGACAAAAATACAAAATAATCATATTTAGACAAATTATAGTTCATCCAATCAATTAAATTAATTTAAATTAATTAATTAATTATAAAATAGCTTAAATTAAAATAATCCAGGTAAATTCAAGTACTTAAAAAAATAATATCAATAAAATAATAATACATAAAAAAATAAATAAGCACAAGTAACACACATTTCCAAACCTTTACACTTTTTTTTACCAGACTCTGCAGGCAGAACTAGAACAAGGTAATGGAGCTGCTGTTTGGTACTTTTACTAAGGTAAACATGCTTTCATTCACAAAGGTGGATCACTTGTTATCGGGTTCAATCGCCGTGGTAACTTATGCTGGACGCCTAACCTGGTCGGGAGCAGAGATCAACTGGTGGGGAAGTGATATTGATACGAGTTGTGCGCATCTACAGCGTCGGCAATTTCTTTTTTTTTTTTTGCCAGCTTTCCTTCCCGTTTTAGGAAGCAGCGACTGTATTGCGTTTTGCATGTAAAACCATGTATGTTTTCATTTTTATGTAGAATTATAGTTTGCTCTTCTTATGTAAAATATGTGGCTATTGTTGGTCATGTTGTGCAAACATCACCTCTTTTATGTGAACAGGCGCCGCTGGATTGGGAAACCCTGGGTTGGTTGAACTGGTTGATAACCAGCGTCATGACACAGTTTATGCGGGACCGCGGTGGTTAGGTTAGGTGAAGCCGGGTAACTGAAATAAATCCAGGGCATGTTGATCTTGCTTCGTAGTACAGGGCGCGGTTGCTCCTCGTCTGTGACGTTTCTGACATTGCCATTTTTGTTTTGCTGCGACTGTAAAAGCTAACCCATCCCGCTGCTAGGTTTGAGGAAGGTGACGAGACTGCACAACTACGTTTGATTGGGTGAAACACAGTGACGTGGTAGAGGCTTTAGCGGAAGTCTCTCTCTCTGTCAAAATAAAACATTAAAATGAGGCGTACGCGGGGGGATAAAAACAATGACTCGTAGAATACCAAAGAGGTAAAAAGAAAAGTAACGAGCTCATTGTAGCCTAATGTAGCGGAGTAAGAGTACAGTTTCTTCTTCACAAATCTACTCAAGTAAAAGTAAAAAGTATAGTGATTTAAAACTACTCCTAGAAGTATCATTTTTTCAAAAACTTACTCAAGTATGTAACGGAGTAAATGTAACACGTTACTACCCACCTCTGCTTACTTACAACACCATGGAGCAAGCTAAGCAGTTTTGTCTTTATGTGCAGGCCGGATTTAGGCTATTCAGTTTGATAAATCCCACGGTAAATTGGCTGGTTAACTAAACAGGGAGGGATTATAAATAGTCTGTTTTTTGTATTTCAAGAGCGAATTGCTCCACAATATGAATACAGATTGGTCACTTATTTTGTTGTATAATCACAATATTACACTTGAGGAGGTCTACACTTCAGTGATGCGCTTTCGGACCTAGAAATTAAACCCTCTTATTTAATGTGGCATAAACAAACGTCAACGTTAAACACTGATGGAGACAGTTTTAAATGTTTTATTACCATGAGTTTACAGACACGTCTCTGCTGATTGAGTATCACTTGTGACCCGAGCAGAGACACACCCACCAAACAAGAGAAAACATAACATGGACTAAATATTTACAGTCTGTGATCTCACTGCTGCACACCGTTCTGAGATTAAACGTGTGTGTCTCTCTCTCTCTCTCTCTCTCTCTCTCTCTCTCTCTCTCTCTCTCTCTCTCTCTCTCTCTCTCTTGCTCTCATAGACTGTTATGCTCTCCCCCCAGCCCAAAAAAAATCTATCACTCTATCAATCTATCATCTAATCACTGCTAAGTGTAATATTGTGATTATACAACAAAATATGTTACCAATCTGTGTTCATATTGTGGAGCAATACGCTCTTGAAATACAAAAAATCGACTAGGCTATTTAACATAGTCCCTCCCTGTTTAGTTAACCAGCCAATTTACCGTGGGATTTATCAAACTGAATAAATCCAGCCTTCACACAAAAACAAAACTGCTGTTGTAAGTAAGACATCTGCTGAAAAAGTTATGGTATTCGTTAGCATGATTGCCGTACTGTTTAGTTCAAAACCATCCAAAACACCAAAGGAAGACGAGCCGACCAAACGCGAGTTTTTTTTTATAAAAGTCGAAGCTCGAGCACGGCAGCAGCCTCCCGGCTGAGACGGGAGCATAGACTGTATATTACTAATATATTATATTATTAATAAGGGCATGAGACAGGAGTTCTCTTTTTACTATGCAGCCATACCCGACTCTAATAAAAAGGCAGAAAAGGGGTCATAAATCCAGCTGATTAGCTGTTCCCTCTAGAGGTCTGGAGAACTTCCGTTGTGGAATCTGGATGCAGCGTTTTTTTGTTGCATTTGTTTTCGGGGTTTGTGTGCTTTTCTTTTTGCATCGTTTTTTATTCGCATCACGTTTATGTATTTGGTTGTGTTGTGTGTATTTGCATCGCGTTTGCTGAATGCTGCGCATGTGTTGTCAAATTAATGAAGTTGTTTTTCTTTTTGCATCGCTTCTTTTTTCGGGGTTTGCTTTTCTTTTTGCATCGTTTTTTAATTGCAGCGCGTTTGTATATTTGGTTGTGTTGTGTGTATATGCAGCGCGTTTGCTGAATGCTGCACATGTGTTGTCAAATTAATGAAGTTGTTTTCTTAATTTGCTTGTGTTTTGTCTATTTGCATGTGTTTTCTGAAGTTGCAGGGCGTTTGCACCTGTCGGCCACCGTAAGTTTCAAATTCTGAGATTTGCAGAGGAAAGATGTGTCAATGGGATTTTGAGGTTCTATATGTATGTCCTATTTACCCTCCAAATTTTCGTTTTTCAACTATGACAAGGTAAAATCGGTTTTGCATTCTATCACCCATTTAACAAAGTTTGTTCCCTTAAACTTGTCTCTCTCTGAAACTGTCATCATGAGAGGAGAGGTTATCATTATTTTCAACAGAATCAGATTAATGGTAGTTTGTTTAGTTTAACTTTGTGAAGACAAACGTCTTGTATTCTCTACGAACAAAGAGCTGAGATGGTGTCAATGACCATGTTTACATGCCCATAATATTTCAGTTTTTGCCCTTATTCAGAAAAGGACAATATTCCGACTAAGCTGTTTACATGGCTAATGGAAGTACAGAAAGAACCCAAATTAACAACGATATTAACAAATGGTCTTTCATTGGGACAACAACAGGGCAGTTTGTTATTTTGGGGAAAAATAAAAATGATTGTAAAGTCAACAAATGTAAATGTTACAGTAGTCATAAATGTTGCATGAAAACAGTTTTATGAATTATATGTGATCAAAACTGTTTACATCCACAAAGTCAATATATAAATTCTTAAAATCTATTGCACCATTCATATTTGAAATGCAGTAGCCTACATTGTTTGTGACAGACTACATCTCTTGACATTTACTGCATGATGATACTGAGAAGCACACTCTGTAATGTGCAGACAATGGCATGATGGTGATTTTGTGCCTCATTCACTCGAAACTTTTTTGCAAACTGCAAAACAATGGAGTTACACATTTATTTTGCTGTTTCACATTGTTATGTTCTCAGCGCCAACAATGGTTTCTTTGTAGTAAACACAGGAAGTGCTGAGTTGTTAGCAGGAGAAGTCACAGGGACCAAACTGACATTAACCGCTTTCCGACCGGCGGGATTTTTGCAGCTCTTAGAACAAAACATTCTTAGACCCCTTTTCACTGTTCCCTTTTCAGCATAGGGACCTAGGTCAATGAGGGTCAGGTTTCTGGTACAGACAGACCAACAATGGGACAATTTTAACAATTTTCGCCATCTTATTCATCACTAAATTCACTTCTCACAACTAGTTTAGATTTCGAATATAGGCAGTCTTGCGAAAATCAATGCCGAATTGACAAAGGTGGATAATGCTTAAACGGACATGTATTACACATAAACTGGTGATGTTTTCAGCGATATCCATTATTTTGTCTCACTTGGAAACACTTTGTGAAAATGTGAACCTCTGGCACTCGAGGGGCGGAGGCAGAGCGGAACACAGGGCAGGGCCTTTTTGAATATTCACTGATTTTATGCAAATATCACCAGTTAACAGGATCACCAGCTAAACTGGCACACCGGCCGTCACACACGCACACACACACACACACACACACACACACACACACACACGCACACACACACACACACACACAGTCTCACACACACACACACACACACAGTCTCACACACACACACACACACACACACACACACACACACACACACACACACACACACAGTCTCACACACACACACACACACACACACACACAAACACACAAACACAAACACGGGGGAGAGAGAGAGAGACATACCCGTTTCTCATCGGGAGACTTGTTCAAATTATGACAAATAGACTATATACGTTAGATTTAGTATTTAGTTCATACTTTTTTTGGTACTATGTTCCTGTAAACTACTTGGTCGGAAAGCGGCTAAAAATAGAGGAAGAATGAGAGAGGAAGAAATGAAGACGAAGTAAAGGTGAGAAGACTTTGCCTGATCTGTCCTCACCGGTCTCCAGACTAGTCCTCAGCCTGTCCCTCTCCCCCTCCAGGTCCGTGATCATGTTGTCGAGCTCAGAGTTTCTGTTTTCCAGCTGGTTTTTGTCTAGCGTCAAAGCGTTGAATCGTTCTTGTAATCCGCTGCACTGACCAGGCAGCTCTCCTTCACAATCCTTCTGCACTTTCTTCACCTGGTCTTGGTAACTAAAATTAGTTGCGTTGCAGTCCGAGTGGGTAGAGTATACTGATAGGAAATACATGAATACAAAAAAATAATAAAAAAACATTTTAAGTGAATTTAAAACCAAAATTTTTGTTCAGGTTTAGTTTGACAGCAAAACCGTTGCGTAGAGGATTTGACAGCAACGTGTGAAGTTACATCACTGAGCGTTTGAACTTGCAATATGGTGGTGCTGTTGATGCAACTGTCTCACCACATTTTAACTTACACAATATGAAGAAACCATACTCACATGTCAGGCGTAGAGAAACATTGAGAATGGCTTGTATGACGCACAGCAGCCCAAAGCTGAGGAGAAGCACCTGGCAGAGTCTTCTCTCTGCAAAAACCAACACAGACTCACCAACAACAATGTATAACCACTCTGGCAGCCATGTGAGGCTGCCATGTGCTGTTGACGCATTCAAATAATGATAAATTAATTCAACTTTAAGTAGGTTATTCAAGTATATTAACTAAACTAACCAACCGACATTAGCATGCTAATGGTTGGCTGAATGGGGAGTTACATATAATAACAACTTGGGTCTTTTTTTTTTTTCAAGCTTTGGTCGTCTTCTCTGTCAGTTCTTCTCTGTCACTGCAATGACATCCAATAGGGCAAGAATCATGATTGATGATATGTAACAAGTTATGTATATCACAGGACTTTAACACTAGAGCTCACTAGAGCTGCAATTTTGAAAATTACTAAGTGCCTTAGTCAGTCTTACTCTTCAGGACGTGGCTAACAGAACTTTCCTCCGTATTACATATGGAGAAAATCTGATATGGCATGACAGACAATCTTAAAAAAATTCTACAAGATTTGGCAACAATTCTTACACCATCTTGCTCAATTTGATGGAGACATTGAACACTTATGAGATTCACAGTAGGCCATTCACCTCTTCTTTGATAAATTCTGTTTTAATTGAAAGTACCAGTGATGCGACAGCACGTTTCATTGTCTTGCGTAATACTTCCTCTTTTTCTTTCCTCTCTTTTCATATTGGCATAATGTTTTACTCCTAATCTTTGTCCCTTTGTATTATAATACTTGGAAAACACTTCATAAACATATTGAACAAAAAAAGAAAACTTTTGATTCCAGCTTGTTAAATGTGAATATGTTCTAGTTTATTCTCTCCTCTGCGACAGTAAACTGAATATCTTTGAGTTGTGGACAAAACAAGACATTTGAGGACGTCATCTTGGACTTTGGGAAACACGGATTCACATTTTCACCATTTTCGGACATTGTAGAGACCAAACAAAGAATTGATTCATCGATGACATAATTTACAGATTATTCAACAATGAAAATAATTTTAAGTTAGCCCTAGAGTTCATGTCCTGAGCCTCGTGTGTGTTCATGTATGATGATGATGTAATGAAAACACTTTGGTTAAGACTCGGCAAAGATCGTGGTTTCGATGGAATATTTAACAGTAAACACTTTTTCAGAATTGATGGACAGGATTGTTGGGCCATGCCACTAGTGCAGCTTAAAACACTTGATAGAGTACAATAAGTAGAACAGTGTTGTTTAACAGTAGACTACACATAAACCATCAACTGATAAAGTGTGTTATTACCTGTTTGATTTGCATCCCCACTGCCTTTCTGCTTTGGTCTCGGTGACTCATTAACATAATCAGATACCTCCATTTGCTGCATCCTCTGTGTCTGCTTGATATTTGGTGAGAAGTCAGGTTCAGCGTGGTCTGAGCAGGCAACTGTGTTTCCTCTTTCCTCGTCGGATAGAGGAAGAAACTAGTTGACTCACACTGAAATCTGTTTCGCAAAAAAATAATCTCTAAATCATGCCATTACTTCATCTCCCATTAACCTTTCTACATACTATATGTATTTTTTATTCTACTTCATGCACCTATGGGAAAAGTGTAAAAAGGGTATTGAATAGAAATGAGCACAATCCCCTTTATTACTGTTTGTACTCTGTCCTGTACAGTCAGTGATACATTGTGATGGCAGAATGTGCCTGCATCTATAAGTTAGGATGCTTTACTGTGACTGTTTTAGTTCATTTTCATATTTTTTTTTAATAAAGCAGTGGGCAGCTTAATACGTGGTCCATAATAAAATAATTAAAACATATACAGTATACATATTTAAAAATTCGATAAAAGCAGACATGAGCCAGAGTGTAAGGATTTGTAGACAGAGAAAACAAACTGAGTAATGAGATACATCGTGTTAGGTGAAACTGTGTCTATTAGAAACACATTCATGACACTTCCACATATGATCATCACCTAATAAAGCATCAGTCACACACAATACACAGGAAACTGGTACTGGACAACCTGGTTACCAACATTGTACCTTACAAAGACTAAATCTAACTAAAGACCATAATATAACAGGGTTTTTTTTACATCCAATTTAAAAATATGGAATAAAATGCCTCCAATCTGAAGACAAAGAATAAAACAAAAAAGAGATGAAAGTTGAGTCCCTCCGAAAAGCTTTTAGTGGCTTATTTGGGGTTCCCCATTTCACGCGGTTTATATATAATAATTTGTACTTTATGAGATTGTGTTAAATGATACATTGATGACGTGTGAAATAAATGTAAATGCTGAGTACAGTAGGCTATATAAATGAACCTTGGATTAACATTTTACAGATCACTGTGTTAACTCTACACAAAAAACATACAATCAGTGAAATTGGCTAACAACTGAAATTAACCATATATATATATATTTTTTATTATACAACATATCTCAACTTATTTTTTTAATTTCCACTGCATCATATCACTCACAGCTCACTCTCTTGTGTTTACATATTTTATTAAGTATGATAGAAGTATGCACGTTGAATTTCTATTTATAAATGTCAGATCTTTATCTGTAGGAAGTGGTGTAAGCATTCTTTTCCTGTTTACGAAGCGGTTTGTACATCTGGTCCTAGCTGAAGAAGTAGCTTTGTCTTTAACCTACCATATTTACACACTACACCATACGAACAAGTGTTAAACTGTTGTTGGCATTATACTGTATGTTCCTGTACAGAGTGAATCTTTGTCGAGCTAGATAGATAGATACAAGTTTGTTGTGTTAGGTGTGTGATGTTGTCGTGGTTTCAAATGCAGTAAATTCATTATGATTTCACTTCCTTCCACACTGTGTTAGCCTCATGCCTAACTCTGAACATTAGTTTTGAAAACTTCCTCTTCCTATTTCTGCTTGTCTTAGTTATGATGTCCCAGCTTTGACAGCAGTATTGAAAATTTGGATTTATCACCTTAAGATCTCTTAGAGAAGACATTCTACATCTCAACATCCGTACATATTGTTGTGATTCTGTCTCTAAATCCCCCTCAAAGGCATGTGTGCTGTGTTTCACTTTTTTTTTTTTTAAAGATTATTTTTTGGGGGCTATTTCCCTTTATTTCAAAGTGGATAGACATGAAAGGGGGAAGAGAGATGGGGGATGACACGCAGCAAAGGGCAGCAGGTCGGATTCGAACCCCGCGCCGCTGCAGGACTCAGCCTACACGGGGTGAACGCTCTTACTGGGTGAGCTAGAGGCCGCTCCGTGTGTTTCACTTTAATGACTTATTTAATGTTTTATCAGTAATTTAAATGTTTACCTTTGTTTTTAGTTTCTATTGTATATTCATTGTATAATGTCATGTAATCTGTATATTGGTGATCAAATATAAATCTTGTAATCTCTATTTAAATACATTGTCATTAGTAATAAAGGTATTATAGAGTAATACAGTAAGGGTTGTAGTGTAGCCTATAGTCGTGTAATATTAAAGGAGCATTAGGGATGAAAGGATGGTTAAATGCAGTAATTATATTTCACAACATTGTACTGTGTGTATGTGACACATTTTTGTTTACCATTTTTCGTGTAACAAAATGGTATCAAACCAAAACTTGCTGCAATTGCCAAGACATAAATGAGCATGTGAGTAACCATAATCTAATTAGGTGCCTAACCAAAACACAATGTATTACAGATTATTGGCTAGAAATACAGATTGATTCCCAGCCTTGAGCTCTATGTGGTGTCTACTGTCGAACTGCCATCTTTAGGGGTATTAACTCATGTAAAATGGGATTTGTCCTTTTTTTAGTTCTTTGTTATTTATTAATATGTTTAAAGTGCCAAATGTAGCTTTACATATTAGGCTTATCTTATTTTACTTCCCAAAGAGTTTACTACACAAACTACATTTTTTTTGACAATGAGTTCTACCTGTACCCATTTTGCTGAAGGTAAAGGCAATTTGAAGACAATTAAATGTGAAGAGTTAAAAAATGGATGGAAACTTTGGTCAGAACCAGAGAAACAGGTAATTCATTAGAAATGTAAACTATAACCCTATTTGGTCAAGATCATAAATAACAACTTTGACTGTGAATCAAATGAACCAAAAATCAAATTGGAGTGAGGGATTTGATGAGTAAACAACAGAAAAAGTCATCAGAAATGAATGAAGCTTAGCTAATTTGATTGTGAGACATCACTATGCAAAGAAAAGGAACATAAAACTGAAGAACCAATATTACTACAACTTCCCACTAAGTCATCAGTCTGCTGTACTGTTCACACTACACAACTTGCAGTTGTAATTGTGAGTCTTAAAGTTTAGACTACATGACTGAGTGGCGACAGGGCTCACTAACTACCAGATGGTTCACCAGTAGGAATCCCAGATGAGTCTGCCTGCTCTCCAAACTAAGTTTTGTCACCAAAACATGCAAGAAGTGATTGAGGAAATTACGTAATACAATGCCCAATACAGAATGTATATTTCATTCAACCTGTATTTATCCTCGAGAGCCTTAACTAACTGTTAATCACAGTTAACTAAGGTGTCTATTTTACCATTAGTAAATGCAGTAATAAATTTAAAAGGCTGTGTGAATGTCAAAGAGTATTAATAAACTATGAATCATTGTTTAGTAATGCTTATTCAGCACTCTTATGCATTTATCAAGTATAAGTTCAGGTGCATATGTTCTTAACTTTACAATAAGTCTACCAAAGAGAATTAATAACTGTTTAAGTATGGTTTAGTAAGGCTTATTCAGTATTGTCACACATTAAGTAAGTGTTATTTAAGGTGCATATGTTCTCTAGTTTACAATAAGTCTACCAAAGAGCATTAATAACTGTTTAGTTATGGTTTAGTAAGGCTTATTCAGTATTGTTACACATTAATTAAGTGTTAGTTAAGGTGCATATCTTCTCTACTTTACAATTTATTGAACCCTTAATAACGGTTAGTTAATGCTTATTAATGCATTAAGTAATGCTAATTAATGCACCCTTATTGTAAAGTGTTACCATTAAAACTAACAGACGAATAATAAATAGTCCTTATTTAAACATCAGTGCAGTTTTTACATTCCCTTCCTTCAGCACAAAAGACTTTAAAAGGAAAAAGACATCAGTGGGCGATACACTGGTTGAGATATCTTATTATTTTAAGGTTCAGGCTCCAACTTTGAGATGTATTCAGGAGCTACTTTTTTGCAGCTTCATAGAATCTCTCTCTCCCTCTTCTTCCTCGTTTTTCACTAAATGTTTCTTCTTATCCTGGAAAACGGAAGACTACAAACTAAGGCTTATCAAGTTGACACAGAGTTAAAGAAGGTAAAGTCAGCTTATGAGACTTTGGAAACATTGTGTGATTATGATAGAAAAGGCAATATTCAAGTTAAACATTTAAAGTTAATATTCAGTCTGTGTGATGTTAACTAGGACAAATATATTTATTGTATTCTCCACATAACATACAAAAACATTTCATTTCACAATGACCAAAATGTACATCCTAAAGGCAAGGCAAGGCAGCTTTATTTATATAGCACATTTCAACAACAGGGCAATTCAAAGTGCTTTACATAAAACACTTTTTCGATGTGATCGTCACCACAAAGCTTAGTTCTTTTTTCGGCAAACCTTGCAAAACCCAGACAAAAATCTTTTATATGAGGAACTTGTTCTTAAACTATTTTATTTCTTCTGCAATCTGTCTCTAAATAGTCCAGAGCCTCTTTAAAATGTCATAGAGTAGTTTTTTACAAATAGTCCAGAGCTGTTTTAAAGTGTCATAGAATATCCTACATAGTCCAGAGCTGTTTTAAAGTGTCATAGAGTATTTTTACAAGTAGTCCAGAGCCGTTTTAAAGTGTCATAGAATATAGTCCAGAGCCGTTTTAAAGTGTCATAGAGTATTTTTATTTCTTTTTAGGCCTTCTGCCTAAATTAGTTAGTTACTTCGGCTAACTTTTGACCAGCCCAACGTCTGTCTTTTACGTCAATCTATTGTCCTGTCAGCATCTGAGAAATAATCAGAAATATGTCCGTGTCTGCAAGAGGATAAAAATGATAAGAATTTAAAGAAAGAGCACTTAAAACAGTTAAACATATAAAAGCAGATAAAATAGGTTATTTAAAGAAAGGCCACATCAAAAAGATAGGTCTTCATCCTTGATTTAAAGGAACTGAGAGTTGCACCGGACCTGCAGTTTTCTGGGAGTTTGTTCCAGATATGTGGAGCATAAAAACTGAACGCTGCTTCCCCCTGTTTAGTTCTGACTCTGGGGACAGCAAGTAGACCTGTCCCAGACGACCTGAGAGGTCTGGGTGGGTCATAGTGTAGCAGATCAGAAATGTATTTTGGCCTTAAACCGTTTAGTGATTTATAAACCACCAAAAGTATTTTGAAATCAATTCTTTGAGGCACTGGAAGCCAGTGTAGATCCACTTTCTTGGTCTTAGTGAGAACTCGGACAGCAGCGTTCTGAATCAGCTGCAGCTGTCTGATTGATTTTTTAGGGAGACCTGTAAAGACACCGTTACAGTAGTCAAGTCTACTGAAGATAAAAGCATGGACAAGTTTTTCCAAATCCTGCTGAGACATAAGTCCTTTAACCCTTGATATATTTTTGAGGTGATAATAGGCTGATTTTGTAATTGTCTTAATGTGTCTTTTAAAATTCAGGTCTGAGTCCATGACTACTCCAAGATTTCTGGCTTTGTCCGTTGTTTTTAACATTGTCATTTGAAGCTGAGCGCTGACTTTTAATCGTTCCTCTTTAGCTCCAAAAACAACCACCTCAGTTTTTTCTTCATTTAATTTAAGAAAGTTCTGGCACATCCAGTTGTTAATTTGTTCAATGCACATATTCAGTTGTTGTATTGGGCTATAGTTCCCTGGCGATAAGGTTATGTAAATTTGTGTGTCATCCGCATAACTATGGTAAGTTATTTTGTTGTTTTCCATAATCTGAGCCAGTGGAAGCATGTAGATGTTGAACAGAAGAGGCCCCAGAACTGAGCCTTGGGGAACTCCGCACGTCATATTTGTATGCTCAGATGTATAATTACCTATAGACACAAAGTAGTCCCTATTCTTTAAATAGGATTCAAACCACTTTAGTACTGAGCTAGAAAGACCCAATTTTCCAATCGGTCAAGTAATATGTCATGGTCGACCGTATCAAATGCAGCACTGAGATCAAGTAATACTAAGACTGTAGTTTTGCCACTATCTGTGTTTAAGTGGATGTCATTAAAGTGTTATGGGAGCGGTTGGGTGTGTGTTGTCGTCCTTGTCCTGTGTCTGTTGCTGGAGCGGCTGTATGTAGGTCAAGGGGCGTGGCCGGGTGATCCACCTACCTGCACGGCTGCTGGCTATCCTGCAATCTCTGTCTACTCAGCTGTTGCTGCTTCTCTCATCACTGCTGCAGTATTTAGACCTGGTTGGAACCTGTCTTCGGCGCCAGATCGTTACAGCTACCAAAGTGACCTACACCACTCAACCTGTGCCTACGACTGCTGTGCCGCCAGCCTTTCAGTCCTCAACCTTTTCATCTCCTCGTTTGGATCCCTGCGAAAGTTGTTTTTGGACACGCCACGCTCTGCCCACGCCGTTCCAGTCCTGTCTCCTCCACCAGCGCAGCTGACTGTCTCAGGCTGCTGAGTTTCGTTTGTGACTTTCATTAAAGACATTCTAAACGTTTTTCTCTGTGTCTGTGTGTGATACTCCGTGTTCTGGGTCTTAGCCACAGCCATAACAGTACGATCTGGCCATGAACCCTACGGAGACATCACACACGGCTGGGGGGGATGGCGTCCAGCACGCCATCCAGTCCCAGGGAGCACTATTAGGACAACATGATCAGTTAATCCGTTCACTACTGGACAACAACCAACAATTGCTAGCTCAGGTCACCAAGCTAACTGCTGAAGTTGCTAATTTGTCTGCCTGCCATAATCCTCTCCCTTCTCCTCAGCCTTCCAACCCTCCTCCCGTCCCCGCGGATGTGACTACTGTCCGGGAGACCCCTGTAACTTCACCCGAGCCCTTCACTGGAGAACTAGATAAGTGCCGGGGATTTTTGCTTCAGTGTGGCTTAATATTCCAACAAAGACCGCGGTCTTTTACTACTGAATCTTCCAAGGTACACTACACGTTGGGGTTGCTGAGAGGGAGAGCATTGGCGTGGGCGGAGGCAGTCTGTACCAATCAACATTTAGCGGGATTAACTTTTGCTGATTTTTCTTCTCAGTTGAAAACAGTTTTTTGACCATCCTGACCATGCTGGGAATGCCTCTCAGCGGCTGATACATCGGAGACAGGGCACGGGCAGTGTGGCAGAGTACTCAGTGGAATTCTGGACTCTTGCTGCTGATTCAAAGTGGCACGAGGAAGCCTTACCAGGAGTTTTTTGTCAACGGTTTGAATGAATCCATAAAGGACGCACTAGCCACCAGAGATGAACCAAGTAACCTGTTTCGTCTTGTTTCCCTGGCTATCACATTGGATAACAGGTTACGGGAGAGGCGCCGGGAGAGGAGCGGCCAGTCACACAAAGCCCAGACGAGCGATTGCACCCCTAGCTCCCCGCACCTCACCACCCCCAGAGACGGTTCACTCCTCCCGGCTCGGTCACTACGCCCGGGAGGAGCCCAGGCAACAGGGTCGTGCTCAGCTCACCCCTTCTAAACGGTCGCTACACCTCGAGGCTGGTGAGTGTTTTTACTGCAGGGGACGCTTCCCACTTTCTGGCTAGTTGTCTCAAGAAGCCAAAAGACCAGGCTCGCTAGTCAACGTGGGCCAGCTAGCGAGCCCTGACTCTAATTCGGTACCCACTAATCCCCGACTACTAGTCCCAGCCACTTTTCAGTTCCAGTCTTTGTCTCTGCCACTTTCTGTTCTCATTGACTCCGGTGCCGAGGACAGTTTTATTAGCCAAGAGTTAGTTATCCAGGCCAACATTCCCATAGAGCAACTCCCGTCAGCCCTCCGTGTCACGTCCTTAGACGGGCGCCTCCTAGCAACCGTAACACATCAAACCGTGCCTGTTGAGTTAACCCTGTCAGGCAACCATCATGAACACATCTGCCTCAAGGTTATGTCCCCCGCAACCACACCCATCATCCTCGGTTACCCTTGGCTTAGTTTACATAACCCTCAAATCGATCGGTTAATGATGTTCTGAGGGATTTTTTGGACCGTTTTGTTTTTGTTTATTTGGATGATATTCTCATTTTCTCAAAGTCCCCAGCAGAGCACGTGGCACATGTTCGGCAAGTTCTCCAACGCCTCCTGGAAAACAAACTGTACGTGAAGGCTGAGAAATGCGAGTTTCACCAACAGTCGGTTCCGTTTCTGGGGTTCATCATCGAGAGTGGACAAGTCAAGGCAGACCCTGAGAAGATCAGGGCGGTGACAGAATGGCCCACGCCATCGACCCGTAAGCAACTCCAACGTTTTCTGGGTTTTGCAAATTTTTTATAGACGGTTCATTAAGGATTTTAGTCGAGTGGTCACTCCTCTCACTAAACTCACGTCCCCCAAAGGTGCCTTTTATGTGGTCACCCGAGGCAGAGCAGGCCATGTGTACATTGAAAAGACTGTTTTCCACATCCCCGGTACTGATTAACCCTGATCCTGCTTTGCAGTTCATTGTGGAGGTGGACGCTTCGGACTCTGGGGTGGGTGCTGTCCTCTCCCAACGGTCCCCCCTCAGATCAGAAGCTCCACCCTTGTGCTTTTTTTTTCCAAGAAGCTGTCACCAGCCGAGAAGAACTATGATGTGGGTAATCGTGAACTACTGGCGGTGAAGCTGGCCTTAGAGGAGTGGCGGCATTGGCTGGACGGGACAGAGCAGCCATTTGTGGTCTGGACGGACCACAAGAATCTGGAATTCATCCAAACCACCAAGAGACTCAACTCCCGCCAAGCCCGTTGGGCTCTGTTTTTCAGCAGATTCAATTTCACCCTGACATTCCGTCCTGGGTCCCGTAACATAAAACCTGACTCTCTGTCCCGCCAGTTCACAGATACAGAGGAGGCGGGCGACCCGGAAGCTGTCCTTTCTCCCTCCTGCGTTATGGCTGCAGTCCAGTGGGAGATTGAGTCCCTCATCAAAGCCGCTCAAGCCACAGACCCGGGACCAGGGGATGGACCACCAAATCGTCTTTTTGTCCCTGAGGCAGTACGGGCACAGGTGCTGCACTGGGTTCACACCTCTCGCTCGCCTGTCACCCAGGTATGCAAAGGACTCTGTCTTTGTTAAGAAGACACTTCTGGTGGCCTTCCGTGGAAGCAGACGTCCGGGCGTATGTATCGGCATGTTCAACCTGTGCTCGTGGAAAGGCCTCTCATCAATCTCCCTCGGGTCTGCTTCAACCTCTTCCGGTCCCCAGTCGTCCCTGGTCCCATATTGCCCTGGATTTTGTCACTGGCCTGCCTCAGTCTGAAGGTAATGATACTATACTCACCATCGTGGACAGATTCTCTAAATCTGTTCACTATATAGCATTACCTAAATTACCGTCTGCCAGTGAGACAGCGGACCTCATAGTCCAACATGTATTCCGTCTCCATGGAATACCTGTGGACACCGTTTCTGATAGAGGCCCACAGTTTATCTCTCGAGTGTGGAAAGAGTTTTGTGCTGCTCTGGGTGCGTCTGTAGGTCTGTCCTCAGGTTTTCATCCTCAATCCAACGGACAGACGGAGAGAGCAAATCAGGACCTGGAGGCGTCTCTTCGCTGTGTGGCAGCCCAGCATCCGACCTCCTGGGCCAAACACCTCCCTTGGATAGAGTACGCCCACAACTCCCTTACCACCTCTGCCACTGGCCTCTCTCCGTTCGAGGCGGCTTTGGGCTACCAGCCCCCCCTGTTTCCCGCTCAGGAGAGGGAGTTGGCAGTCCCTTCAGTTCAAGAGAACCTGCGTCGCTGCCGTGAAGTCTGGAACAACGCCCGTGAGGCCTTGCTGCGCACCGCAGAACGAAACAAAGCAGGTGGCGGACAGACACAGGACCCCTGCTCCCCAGTTTCAGCCTGGCCAAAAGGTGTGGCTCTCTTCCAAGAATATCCCTCTCCGGACTGAGTCCCGCAAGATGTCGCCTCGGTTTCTGGGGCCTTTTTGAGATTGAGGCCGTTGTGAACCCTTCCGCGGTCCGGCTGAAACTGCCGCCGGCTATGAGGGTTCACCCGACCTTCCATGTTTCACAGTTGAAGCCCCTCTCCACCAGTCCTCTGTGTCCCCCCGCTGATCCCCCGCCTCCTGCTCGGCTGATTGACGACCACCCTGCCTACACGGTTCGGGAGCTCTTGGACGTACGTCGACGGGGTAGGGGTCTCCAGTATTTAGTGGATTGGGAGGGGTACGGGCCTGAGGAGAGATCGTGGATACCCAAACGTTTTATTCTGGACCCTCAGTTGATCAAGGACTTCCACCGTGACCACCCTGATAGGCCTGGCGGGTCGCCTGGAGGCGCCCGTTGAGGGGGGGGTACTGTTATGGGAGCGGTTGGGTGTGTGTTGTCGTCCTTGTCCTGTGTCTGTTGCTGGAGCGGCTGTAAGTAGGTCAAGGGGCGTGGCCGGGTGATCCACCTACCTGCACGGCTGCTGGCTATCCTGCAATCTCTGTCTACTCAGCTGTTGCTGCTTCTCTCATCACTGCTGCAGTATTTAGACCTGGTTGGAACCTGTCTTCGGCGCCAGATCGTTACAGCTACCAAAGTGACCTACACCACTCGACCTGTGCCTACGACTGCTGTGCCGCCAGCCTTTCGGTCCTCAACCTTTTCATCTCCTCGTTTGGATCCCTGCGAAAGTTGTTTTTGGACACGCCACGCTCTGCCCACGCCGTTCCAGTCCTGTCTCCTCCACCAGCGCAGCTGACTGTCTCAGGCTGCTGAGTTTCGTTTGTGACTTTCATTAAAGACATTCTAAACGTTTTTCTCTGTGTCTGTGTGTGATACGTGTTCTGGGTCTTAGCCACAGCCATAACATAAAGACTTTAACAAGAGCTGTCTCAGTGCTGTGGTGTGGTCGAAAACCTGACTGGAAGGCATCAAAACTGCTGTTTATTGATAAGAAAAGGTTGAGTTGTTGAAATACCACTTTTTCTATGATTTTACTTAAAAATGGAAGGTTTGATATCGGCCTATAGTTTCTCATTAGCGACGTGTCTAGATTGTTCTTTTTTAGGAGTGGCTTGATGACTGCAGTTTTTAGGGCCTTTGGGAAAATACCTGAGAGCAGAGATGTGTTTACAATCTGTAGAAGATCTGTAGCCAAACAATTCGAAACATTTTTGAAAACACCCGTTGGTAGAATATCAAGGCAACAGGAGGAGGTTTTCAGGTGTTTTATAATGTCCTCCAGGTTTTCATGGTTGATCGTATGAAATTGTGTCATATTGGAATTTGTTTTGCGTGAACACTGACAACACATATCCTGTACTTGATAAGGAGGCACTGACTGTCTAATTTTCTGAATTTTGTCTGTGAAGAAGGAGGCAAAGTCATTGCAAGCCTTGGTAGACAATAGTTCACATGTTACTGGTACTGGAGGGTTAGTTAATCTATCGACAGCAGCAAACAAAGCACGTGAATTATTATTGTTTCTGGCAATAATGTCAGAGAAAAAGGACTGCCTTGCATTCCTTAGTTCCAAATTATAAATGCGAAGTCTCTTTTTATAGGTGTTGTAGTGGACCTGGAGATTAGTTTTCGCCAACTGCGTTCAGCTTTTCGACACTCTCTTTTTTCTGTTCTCACCACTATAAAATTTCTCCATGGAGATCTTTTCTTACCAGTTCAATTTCAGTTCAGTTCAATTTTATTTATATAGCACGTTTAAAAACAACCATAGTTGACCAAAGTGCTTAACAAGATCAAAAAGCAACAAGATAATAAACAAACAAAGCACAATGTACAATACAAAATAACTCACAGTAGAAAAAGAATAAGGTCAATAAGGTCAAGATATCAAAGCTCAACTTGAATTGAAAGCCAATGAATAATAGTGGGTCTTAAGCATGGACTTGAATATTTCAATGGTCCAAGCTGTTCTTACATGAATAGGTAAACTATTCCAGAGGTTTGGAGCAGCCACTGCAAAGGCTCGGTCACCTTTGGTTCTTAACCTGGATCTGGGCACATCGAGGAGCATCTGATTGGACGACCTTAGTGCTTTGACAGGTGTGTGGACATGTAAGAGCTCCGATAAATAAGAAGGCGACAACCCATTTAAGATCTTAAAAACAATTAATACAATATTAAATTCAATCCTGAAACAGACAGGAAGCCAGTGGAGCGTGGCCAAAACCGGCGTAATGTGGTCGCGCTTCTTAGTCCCGGTTAAAAGTCAAGCTGCTGCGTTCTGGACTAACTGTAAGCGACGAAGGGATGACTGATCCAATCCAACATACTGTTAGTAACAGTAGTCTAATGGGACGTAATGAATGCATGTATGACTCTTTCAAAGTCTTTGCGTAGCAGGTAAGGCTTAACCTTAGCCAAGAGTCTCAGCTGGAAGAAGCTAGTTTTAACAACAGAACTAATCTGTCAAATTTAAAAGCTCTGTCAAAAATCACTCCCAGATTTCTGGTAAAAGGACGAATTTGGTAGCCTAAAGTACCAAGAACACTAAAATGTTCAGCACGACCAAACACAACAATTTCGGTCTTATTATCATTAAGACAGAGAAAATTCTGATCCAACCATATTTTGAGATCACTCAAGCAGTTTAGCAACGGCTGGATAGTGCCCTTCTCATTGTTTCTTACAGGCAAATATATTTGTACATCATCTGCAAAAAAATGGAAAGAAATGTTATGTTTTTTTAAAATGGACCCTAAGGGCTAGCCTGGATAAACCCTGACGACCTTCCAGCAAATTTGAGATTTGCTCTGCAGGTCAGTCTGGCAAAGAGCCCATTCAAACCCATTTCCAATGTCCTCAAAATTGAGGCACCAATCACAACCGCTGAGGTGGGCTTTACGCGACGAGGATAGCGCAGCGACGGCGAGCAGCTTTTTGTTTACATTCAACATGACAGCTACCGAAGCCGTGCTTCACCATGACCAGGGACCGGCAGGTCAGTCTGACATATGCCGATTTTATTCCGGTCAATGCTATAATTAACTGACAACATAAGCTATACGAGTTACAGTTCTCAAGGACGCACGCACACACGGACAGAGACACAGTCTCTTTTTCCTTTCTCTCAACTTCTCCGCTGTGTGTGGCATTTACTCGCTCGCGGTGTGAAGCGCGTGTCTGCGCTATTCTTGCACATGTAGGGAGCCTCGTGAATTGACCTGCAACATGTCAGCTGTTTGGAAATTCTTCAGCGTGTGTGCAGAAGATAACAAGTTAGCAATATGCAACACCTGCAAGGAGAAAGTAGGGCGTGGAGGGACCACACCAAAAACCAGAATCACATTTTTTTGTTGTATTTGTATTTGTTGGATGTGAAAAGCGTCACACGGATCATTGGTCTGATTGGTTGAAGGACTATCCAATGAGCCCAGAGGCATTTGAGTCGCGTCCGTTGGTGACGCCCCTCTGGAAATGAACTGTCAATGAACCTTTCCCAGACCCACTCTCAGTTACAGCTGAGAAGGGTCTGGTTTTAACCAGGCTACCTAAGGGCAGCATGTACAGAGAAAATAGCATGGGTCCCAAAATGGAACCTCGGGGGACCCCACAAGAAAGAGGGGCAGCAGATGAGGAGCAATTACCAAGGTGGACGGCAAAACTCCTATCTGTCAAATAAGATTCAAACCATTTTAAAGCTATGCCCGTAATGCCAACACTTTGTTTGAGTCGGGATAAAAGGATAGAGTGGTTGACAGTGTCAAAGGCAGCAGTCAAATCTAAGAGCACTAAAACAGCGGAGTTTCCTGAGTCGACCGCTAAGAGAAGGTCGTTGTAGACTCTTAGGAGGGCGGTTTCAGTACTGTGGCGGGGCTTAAAACCAGACTGGAACTTTTCATGAATACTAAAATCATCTAAAAATGATTGAAGTTGATTAAAAACAACCTTCGCCAAGACTTTAGATAAAAAGGTAAGTTTAGAAATAGGTCTAAAATTAGACAAAACTAACGGATAAAGGTTTTTCTTTACCAGAGACAGCTTTAATCTTAGTGGGAGCAATGGCATCAATAACATTTGTAATTTTACTGTTAAAATTATCTACAAGCTCAGTGACTGAGGCACCAGTGAGGGCGGGTGTAGAAGAGAAAAGCTGAATGAATGATTCACTGGTGTTTTCAGTGATATACCGTTTTCTGATTAATTTAGTTTGAACACTTTTGGGCACGGAGATTGTGCCGTTAAAGAAAACACAGGAATGATCAGAGAGAGCAACATCAGTCACCACAACCTTGGAAATGTTTAGACCCTTGGAGATAATCAAGTCCAGTGTATGCCCCTTATTGTGCGTGGGCTGTATCACATGCTGAGTCAGTCCATAGCTCTCAAAAACACAACACAGTTCTTTGGTCCCTCGGTCCTGGGGGTTGTCAACATGAATGTTAAAATCACCAGCAATAATTACACGGTCAAAGTTAATACAGATTATAGACAACAGTTCATTAAAGTCGTCAAAGAAGTTTGCACAGTATTTAGGTGGCCTGTAGATATTTTGAAGTATAGCTTGAGGGGAGGATCTTAGCTGAAGAGCCACATATTCAAAAACACATGAAGGCACTTTGAATATAATGAAAGTATCTGCTGACATACTTGTTGACAAAATAATGAAATGTGACAAGATACTAAAATAACATCTTGATGGATAAAAAGAAATCATCAGACACGTAATAACAAAAAATGCTCATAAATCAATGTGAAAACATTAAAAATAAATTACTAATTTTCTAGTATAGATATTCTCTTGAAATAAAGGCACCCCTTCTTTCCTCCACAACCATCCTTTTAACCGTACCTTGAGATGTGTTAAAGAGACTGCCTTCACAACATAATGACAAAGAAAACAGGTCATAACTAAACCAATGAGACAGGACTAGACCCCCCTTTGATGAGGCCAGACGCACACATTCCCCCCTCCCACCCATAAACATTTATACATTCATTCAGAAAGCAATAAATCAAAGCATGTATTACATCCTGTAGTTTTTTTCTTCTTTTTTTTCAGCCAAAGCAGTGACCCTTGTTGGACATTTGTTTCTAGATGTTAACAGGTCACTTTACTGCAGCGCAAATAACCAGGCTTCAGATTATCTCACACTGAGCTGGAAATGATTTTCACTTGGAAATGATGTGTCCACATGAGAAGATCTAAATTATATCAGCAATATATTTATCATCCTTAGTCTTCTGTCTGGGGGGTTTGGTTGCAGAGTTATGGACGAACTTTCATTTCACAGATCCAGTTCAGTCGAGCGGAACATCTTAGATCATTCCAGCTGTTTTCTAAATCATAATGATATATGTGCCCACAGTTCTCCGTTTCCCCACCGTTAGGCTCCTCGGATTTCCAGTAGCTGAAAAAAAAGAGCTTTTATCAGAGAACACAACCCAAGAAACACAAGATAGTGATTTAGTTTGAATGGACCAAATGGTAAAAATGTGTGAACCTTTTGGTCAGTGGAGTCCCATCCACCCATTTCCACGTCCCCTCTGTCTCTGAGTCAGTCAGGCCAATCCACATCATCTTCTCAAACTTTATTGTGAAATTCTTGTTTAAAAAAAGAGAGTCACAAACTTTAAACAATATAACAGAATCTTTACAACTTTCACACCTATTGAACTAATTTAAATGTATCAGCCACGCATTGACCTTT
Organism: Perca schrenkii; assembly: GCA_025617405.1. NCBI lineage: Eukaryota > Metazoa > Chordata > Actinopteri > Perciformes > Percidae > Perca > Perca schrenkii. The sequence goes on from CM046794.1 coordinate 2,572,136, forward strand.
ACATTCATTCAACATTTGTATTCTCTATTCTAAACTACGTCACACACACACACACACACACACACACATACCTGTTCTTCTTTGCTGTTGATAATCATCAGGTCTGCACCCTTTTGAAGACAGTCATCTCTACTCTCTTGCCAGGTTTTCTCAACAGAAGAAATGTAGTAGAAACTACCTCTGAAATACTCCCATCCTCCTTGAGCTTAGTGAAAACAGAAAGAACCCAAATGAACAACAAAATTAACTAATCTTTTTCATTGGACTTTCCTTGGGACAACAAAAGACAATATTTTATTTGGGGGGAAAATAAAAATGATTGTAAAGTCAACAAATGTCAATGTGACAGTAGTTTTAAATGTTGTATGAGGCCAGTATTATGAATTATATGTGAGCAAAACTGTTTACAATCACAAAGCCAATGTATAAATTCTTTAAATCTAATGGAAGAATGAAAAAGGAAGGAAAATTGTTTACATAGTTGAAATGCAGCACATTGTTTGTGACGGACTACATCTCTTGACATTTACTGCATGATTATACTGAGAAGCACACTCTGTAATGTGCTGTTGAGTTATCGTAATTTGGAACAGACAAGGGCATGATGATGATTTTGTTCCTCATTCACTTGAAACAGGAACTCTATTTACATGTTATATATCCATCTTCTTTCCCAGTAAAACATCAAAGTTCCACAGAAGTGATCAAGAAACAATCTTTTCATATATCAGTGTTTCCCATACATATTCAGACCCACCCAGGTAGATGAAGTCTGAATTAAAAAAAAATCCCATTTAACGATGTATTTTTATAATATAATATATATTTCTTTCAGACTCACAAGTAGGTCCATGACAGGAAATACACAAAAGAAATATAAAAAAAAATACAATACATGTGCCATTTTAAGAATTTGTGTGCAAGCTGTCATGCCAGTGTTTTTCAGACCCAACAGAAATCTTGCAGGGGTGGGCGGTTTGAACGTTTATGCGGTAGGGAGAAAAAAAACAACCAGCCGGTTCCAGAATTTAGGATCTCTTCTCCTGGTCAGTGCTTTAACGCTCTGTTCATAGGTTGGCCTGGCTAGGTTTCATAAGAACATCAGAGAAGCACACAGAGCATCCAGTTGGACTCCATCCAAAACACTTAACACTCCTATTTCTGTCTCTCTCATTTATTTCCCGACTTGGAAAGAAACTTTGGGACAATCATAATATTTACTGGGAACTTTACATGTAAAATAATCACTTGCATTTGCCCATTATTGGTCTTCTGGATCCAAACTCTGATTATTCATCAAACTTACCTAAATTATTCAGCTTCCTCTTCAGGTCATCTGTCTCCTCAGTCAGGGTTTTGAAACGAGCCTCAACATCTGAAACAGAATTCTCTACAAATGTTAGATAACAGAGTATCAGAAACTGCTGAATGTGACTGCTGTAAAGAAACTACAAGTGTGGATTACGATGTAGCACTTTGTTACTATTCATTAAGGAATCTACACTTAGAAAAAGAGTTTATTATTTAATCTGCGTTGTAAATTATAGTAAAATTATCTGTTGTTTCCTCTTCTTCATCTAAAACTAGGGCTGGGGGATATGGAGAAAATCCAAAATCACAATATTTTTGACCAAATACCTCAATATCAATATTGCAGCAATATGGCAGGAGAGAGAGATATAATTTGCTTTCGGGGGCGCGGCCAGCTGTCGACCCTGTGCTCACCATTATTTGTCTGTGCTTTTACACTCGTTTTCTATGTGTTTTTATAGAGTATTCCTTTAGTTGGATGTGTAGCCTATCACTTGCAAAAATACGCATCTCACTATGGATTTTATTGTCGTGAAAATCACTTTTCTTTGGATACTACTTTGCCTATCGGCATTTGGAACTGGGAATTGCCTGTCAGGCCGTCAGGACTACATCACTTACACCCGCGAGCCCCTGCTCTCCCTACGATCAACTGGTGTAGCCCCACCAACTCTTCCTGCGGACTGTGTGGAAATCCGACGGTCTGCTAAATGGCCAGAGAGGAGGAAGAAATCAAGGAAAAAGCGAGGCTCAAGGGGAGGTTGTGAGGCACCGACTTTGGAGACGCGGCAACAGATTCCCACTGCCTGTCATTACTCTGACCAACGTTCGATCGGTAAGCAACAAACTCGATGAACTGGCGTTAAGAGCTGAACATGACTGTGAATTCAGACAGAGCAACCTTGTGTGTTTGACGGAATCATGGCTCAAAGACTATCATGAAACTCCAACTCTGCCTGGGTATACCACCATAAGAGCAGTCAGAAATGAGCGTAGCTCATGTAAAACTATCGGAGGAGGGCTGTGTCTATTTATCGACAACCGTTGGGCTGCACAGTTTTGTGTTCGGGAGCAGGTGTGCACACCGGACTATGAAATATTGACTGTATCTTTTAGACCATTCTACCTCCCGCGAAAGTTCGGTCAAAATTACTGTTATTCTTGTGTATGTGCCCGGACCAAATGACGAAGCAGCAGGGGAAAAAATAACAGAGAGCTATAATGATGCACTCGCCCATTCTGCAGACCAGCCCGTCTTCGTCCTCGGGCACTTCAACTCATGTAACTTGTCTACACATCTGCCCACTGTTTATCAATATGTTGACTGTCCCACACGGTTAAATCGGACCCTTGACCGCTGCTACGGAAATATCCCTGAGGCATACAAAGCGGTGTGCAGACCACCCCTCGGAAAATCCAACCATAATGTAATTCACTTCCTGCCTAAATATAAAGCTATGCTCAAAAGGAAGAAACCAGTCATTAAGCAGATACAGGTGTGGTCTGAAATAAACCAAGATCAATTCAGGGACTGCTTTGACAACACAAATTGGGACACCTTCTTTGAATCCTGCCAGGATGGGAATGAACTTACTGACACTATAACGTCATATATTACATTCTGTGAAGACTGTATGTCTGAAACAAAGACTATTAAAATATTCCCAAATAATAAACCCTGGGTTTCCATGTGTTAATGAAAGAAAATTTGCCTTTTGTTCAGGCAATATGGAATTAGTGCAGGAAAAAAGGAAACAATTAAGGGGGGGTATCCTAAAGGCAAAAATTGAATATAGAAATAAGATTGAGAGTACATTTTTCAGCAGTAACATAAAACAGGCCTGGGAGGGTTTAAACACTTTAATGGGGAAAGCTGCAAAAAAGGTGGCAGTCCTGTAGCTTGCAGTCAAAGTCTTGTAGAGGAAATGAATACGTTCTTCTGCAGGTTTGATGCTGTGGATGATAAGGGTGAGTGTGATGACATCTGTAAAAATCTCCCTATAGGTTCACCATTATTTATCACAGAAGATGCTGTTGCCAAAAGCCTCACCAAATTAAAGCCGAATAAGGCCACTGGCCCAGATGTCCTTCTAGACTCTATTTCAAAACAGCTTGCACTTCCTAAAGGGCATGCTAGAGTCCTATTTGTAGATTTTAGTGCAGCTTTTAATTCCATGAAGCTACATATTCTCCTGCAAAGATTAGCCAACATTAACATAGATAGGGGTCTGATTCTCTGGATCAGAGACTTTCTCTCATGTCGCCCTCAGAGGGTATGTGTAAGCGACATTTTGTCAGGAGTGCATACTATCAGCACAGGCTGCCCACAAGGCAGCGTTCTTTCCCCTTTGCTTTTCTCTCTATTTACAAATGAGTTTTCCATAAATAATAGTAACTTTAAACTGATAAAATTTGCTGATGATATGGCATTACTTGGCCTCTTACAAAAAACTGAACCCCATGGTGAGGCCTCCTATCTAGCACACATGAAGGCGCTTTAAGCATGGTGCAATGATAGTGAGCTAGAGATCAATGTGGCAAAGACAAATGAGTTACTTTTTTGCAAAAAACAAGATGTAACAATAGAGCCAGTTTTATTGAATGGCCTAGTAGTTGAAACTGTGGGAACTGTTAAGTACCTAGGTACGATTCTTGACAACTTTCTGAGTTTCTCAGATAACACAGACTATATCTTTAAGAAATGCTCACAACGACTCAGTCTCCTTAGAAGACTGAGCTGTCTGGGCGCCAGTGCTCAGATTACTGAGCTAGTATACAACACACACATTGAATGGGTTTTAACTTTTCATCTCTCTGCTTGGTTTGGCCATTTAAGCTGCAAACTTAAGAACAAGCTTAATAGTATAGTGTCAATGGCTAGCAAAATAGTGGGAAAACCCCAAAAACATCTGACCCAAATATACACTGACAGAATGAGGAAGAAAGCTAGGAAGATCACTGCAGATAGTACACACCCTCTTTCGAGCCAGTTTGAGCTCCTGAAGTCTGGGAGGCGCTTCAGAGTGCCTCTGGCAAAAAGTGTTTTTAAAAAATCCTTTATTCCAAATGCCATCAGTATCCTCAACCAAACCAAGTGATAACATCAATATGAGCTGTTATCCTAATGATTTTAAGCATATTTATATATTTTTCTTTTTTATATTCAATTTACTATGTCTGATATGTTGTTTGTATGTTTATTTTTTGTATGTCTGGTGAGCCAAAGAAAAATGTCCACCCCGGTGGACAATAAAGATTTATTCTATTCTATTCTATTTTATTCTATTCTATTCTATATTTTGGTACTTTCACACAATGAGAGTTTTGATAAATAATCATCAGTAAGATGGATTTAAAGAGTAAGTGGTTAAAGGCAAATAACAGAACAGCTGGAACAGTCTGGTAAGTTACTGTAATGCAGCCTTTAAAACCAGGAAAAGACTACACTTATACCATTTAATGCTAACCAAAATCTAAGACAATATCTAGTCTTACAATATCAATAAAATATTGATATATTGCCCAGCCCTATCTTATACCGTATCATTAGATCTCTCACAACTGCATCAGAGATCACTAGGGATCCTCTCGCATTGCCAGACCTATCTCCATGGCGCTGTGGGTAAAAATCTGGCCCCAACACGCGTCCGACAGAGCAGTAACCGAACCCTACCTGAACCCGACAGGTATTAAAGCGCCCATATTATGCTCATTTTCAGGTTCATAACTGTATTTTAAGGTTGTACCATAATAGGTTTACATGGTTTAATTTTCAAAAAACACCATATTTTTGTTGTACTGCACAGCTCTCTCTCTCTCACTGCTGCAGATCCTCTTTTCACCTGGTTTCTGTTTTAGCTACAGAGTGAGACCTCTCTTCATCTTCTTCTTCTGTACTATCTTTGATTGCACTCGCACATGCTCAGTAGCTCAGATCGTAGATCATGTCAGCTAGCTAACTCTGGAGACAGTAAAAGAAAGCCTGTTTCTCCAACTTTGGTCAGTTACAAGGCAGGATTAGGGATTAGGATTATTATGGGAGACTTCTAAATGAGGGCGCACATGGAAGTAGTTATTTTATAGATTATGGTGAACTTGTGTGTTGTAGCAGTGCTTTGCTATTGACAACGACGTAGCATGCTAGCTAACGCTAGCAAATTTAGCTTTAGCATTAGCTTTTCAAAAAAAACTTTTAACTAACAAGATATGAAGAAACCATACTCACATGTCAGCCGTAGAGAAACATTGAGAATGGCTTGTATGACGCACAGCAGCCCAAAGCTGAGGATAACTATCTGGCAGAGTCTTCTCTCTGCAAGACCAACACAGACTCACCAACAAAAATGTATAACCACTCTGGCAGCCATGTGCTGCAACTTTAAGTAAGATTATCAAGTATATTAACTAAACTAACCAACCTACATTAGCATGCTAATGGTTGGCTCAACGGGGAGTTACATAATTTATATTACAAGTTGATCTCTTTTTTTTCAAGCTTTGGCCATCTTCTCAGTTACTCCAAAATGAATTGTTGACATTGCTGCAATGACGTCCAATAGGGCAAGAAACATGATTTTCTGTTATGTAACATGATGTATGTATATCACAGGATATTAATACTAGAGCTCACTAGAGCTGAAATGGTCAATCACTAAGTTGTAAACTGTTAAATCAATCGCCGACTATTTGGGAAATCGATTAATCAGTTTGAGTAATTTTTTTAATGAAAAAACAGTAGAACTTCTCTGATTCCAGCTTGTTAAATGTGTGTGTGTTATTACCTTTTTGATTTGCATCCCCACTGCCTTTCTGCTTTGGTCTCGGTGACTCATTAACATAATCAGATACCTCCATTTGCTGCATCCTCTGTGTCTGCTTGATATTTGGTGAGAAGTCAGGTTCAGCGTGGTCTGAGCAGGCAACTGTGTTTCCTCTTTGGGTCCCTGTCTTCGTCGAGAATGAGCTTAAAAAAAACATTATTACACAGTTAACAGATTAAGTAAGAGGTCGGATAGAGGAAGAAACTAGTGTGACTCACACTGAAACCTGTTTCGCAAAAAAACATTACTTCATCTCCCATTAACCTTGGTACATACTATATGTATTTTTTATTCTACTTCATGTACCTATGGGAAAAGTGTAAAAAGGGTATTGAATAGAAATGAGCACAATCCTCTTTATTACTATTTGTACTCTGTCCTGTACAGTCAGTGATACATTGTGATGGCAGAATGTGCCTGCATCTATAAGTTAGGATGCTTTACTGTGGCTGTTTTAGTTCATTTTCATATATTTTTTTAATAAAGCGGTGGGCAGCTTAATAAGTGGTCCATAATAAAATAATTAAAAACATATATTTAAAAATTTGATAAAAGCAGACATGAGCCAGAGTGTAAGGATTTGTAGACAGAGAAAACAAACTGAGTAATGAGATACATCGTGTTAGGTGAAACTGTGTCTGTTAGAAACACATACATGACACTTCCACATATGATCATCACCTAATAAAGCATCAGTCACACACAATACACAGGAAACTGGTACTGGACAACCTGGTTACCAACATTGTACCTTACAAAGACTAAATCTAACTAAAGACCATAATATACAGTTTTCTTTTTACATCCGATTTTAAAATATGGAATAAAATGCATCCAATCTGAAGATAAAGAATAAAATAAAAAATGATGAAAGTTGAGTACGGTAGGCTATGTAAATGAACCTTGGATTAACATTTTACAGATCACTGTGTTAACTCCAAACAAAAAAATACAATCAGTGAAACTGGCTAACAACTGAAATGAACCATGTTTGTTTTTTTTAATTATGCAACATCTTTTCAACTTATTTATAATTTTCACTGCATCATATCACTCACAGCTCACTGTCTTGTATTTGCACATTTTAAGTATGATAGAAGTATGCATGTTGCATTTCTGCAACATGCATTTGGATTTATCACCTCAAGATCTTAGAGAAGACATTCTGCATCTCAACATCTGTACATATTGTTGTGATTCTGTCTCTAAATCCCCCTCAAAGCCATGTGTGCTCTGTTTCACTTTAATTAATTATTTAAGGTTTTATCAGTAATTTAAATGTGTACCTTTGTCTTTAGTTTCTATTGTATATTCAGTGTATGTGTAATGTCATGTAATCTGTATATCAGTGATCAAATATAAATCTCTATTGTAATCTCTATTTAAATATGTTGCCATTAGTACTAAATATAACTGTATATAATTACAGTGCTACACATGCTCTGCACACATGCTCAAAGCTGTCCGTCAGTCAATTATAGAACAGAAAAACAGCAGGCAAAGGTTTGAAGGATTGACTGTCAATGACCACAGCACTCAAAATTGTCTGCTCACTGTGCACTGTATTAACAGTGGCAAACACAGAACCGATACTGTCCTGATTAATGTGAAGACATGGCTGACAGACAGAAAAATTAGAAGACAGCCTCTGAGCTCAGGAGAGAGTTGATGAAGACAGAATAAATGCTCACACAATTGTTGGAAGATCTCCTTTCATATATGTATTCATGAAGGTCTTGGAGCAGATTTAGAAACAGCTTGAAAAAAAAGATGCCTAGACCCCAGTTGATGATGACACCTTGGCTAAGTAAAACTAGGGACACTAACTGCCATTAGGAGAGATGATTTGTAATTATTTAACAGTCTATTTCTGAAAAAGAGAGGTGACGGAGGCCAGAGACCTTAATCAGGAAGATGGATGGCTCTCTGAATAAATAGTGAGGCAATCCGTGGACCCATCAGAATTCAGTGTTTCCCAACAATGGACACAAGGCCAAAATAGTCCAGAGGAATGTTCCAACTAAAGTGCCTAGGTTTTTATGTAAACCAGTAGGTTTGAAAGGAAACCTGAATCTACAAATTCTCACTGACATGCTGCCGAGACAATTGTCCAAAAACCCGGCTTCACCTAACCTAACAACCGCGGTCCTGCATAAACTGTGTCACGACGGTGGTTAACAACTAGCTCAATCAACCCAGGGTTTCCCAATCCAGTGGCGCATGCGTTCACATAAAAAAGGCGGTGTTAGCACAGCATGACCAGAGCCGCATATTTTACATAAGAAGAGCAAACTATAATTCTACTTAAATATGAAGAACACAGACACATTTTTACAGGCAAAACGCAATACAGTCGCTGCTTCCTAAAATAGGAAGGAAAGCTGACCAAAAAAAAGCCAACGCTGTAAATCACAAGACTTATCAATATCACTTCCCCATCAGTCAGGCACAAGATCTGACCATAATTATCACCCAAACAAAGAGATGGACGTGTCAGGGTGGAGATGAGGCTTGGACCCAAATTTATTTATTTTTTTATGAACAGGGCCGGCGATTGCTATAGGCGACCTAGGCGATTGCCTAGGGCGTCAAAAGTGTTGGGGGCGCCGTGTCGCCCTTAGGTCTACTTCCCATTAATAATAGAATTAGAACGACAAGCGAAATAAAACATGTTTATTAAACAAGATCATCCTAGGGCGCCCCCTCAGCCACACGTTTACTTGTCAACCTTTCATTACGCGACGTTTCCCGTCTCAGGTCAGACTCAAACACACAGAGCTCTGAAGCAGACCTGTGGGTCGCTTAGTGTCCACTCTCTCTGGAGAATTAGAGACGAGCAGCGGCACAGACACCAGGGGCATCGGACCGGGGGTAAAACCAATACTGATTACCAGGGCCCAAGGGGAGAGAGGGCCCTTGAAAAGTCTGGAATATATTTTATTTTACCTGGATATTTTTATTTCCTAATAACATTTTATAATGCATATCAGATGAAATGCAAAGTTAGTGTATTGGCTGAATAACTTAGTTGATTGACTGACTATATTTTGTATACAAAAAGGGCTGACCCCCCCCTTGCTAATGTGCCAAATGGTTTAGTCCACCTGCACGCAATACGTTAGCTAGTTCAGTTGAGAGCGTCTGGTCTGGTGGAGCGCAAACTTCTGCTGTAGAAATGTCTTTTTCAAAGAAAGCCAAATCAGGCTACCAAAAAGAAAGGAAAGACAGGAGGAGGAGAGAAAACAGAATGAGGGGAAACAATTGGTAACTGACTTCTTTTCAAAGAAAGGTGAGCACTAACTAGAAAACCAAATCCATGGTGCTAAACTGCTTGAATATCTCCGTGACTGTTAGTGCTAAAAACGGACTGAGACAACCCATATAAAGAGCAGAACATACACTTTCAAATGATAATTTGGTTATACATGTAATCTGAGGTAAAGGCTAAATAAATAAACTACACTAACAATGCTGTTTGCATACAACACACCATTGTAATAGCCTAATTTAAAACATGTTTAATTTTAAATTAATAGGCTATAATGTCTATAATTAGCAGTAATAGGCTAATCAGTGTCATAGGTAGCTTGGTAGCTCATCGGTAGATACATATCATGTCAACATTATAGTTATGTCAGATTTAGTAGAAACAGATGTTAACATTGTGGAACACATGGCCCTCAGTTTCAGAAACTGTCCCACCAGGGAGTGGAGTAGCAACAGACCCCTCATCATCCTCTTTGGATTTGAGACAAGGTGAGCAAAATTAAAGCAAACCATATTTAGCCATTTTGACTGAAAGGTGTTTAGTAACACTAACATGTTAGTGTGTTTTATTATATTAGGTTAAAATTAGGATAAGAGGTTAATATAAACATATTTCCAGTATAAATTGTTTCAGAAAAAGGTAAACAAACATAAGTGCATAAAAATTCACCAGAATGCAGGAAATTAAGTATTTAATGCTCAAAATGTTCAGGGGGTGGACCCCCAGAAACCCCCCCCCCATCATAAGTCACCATGCACACAAATCTGGAAACAAAACACTGGCCTCTGGGTTGTCATACCAGTTATGATTAGACCAAATTTTGGTGCCGTCTAACTTACATGGAAGCTAGAAACTCAAATGAACATACGTTGCTACTGTATCGTACACAGCGCTGTGAAGATCTGGCAATGCAAGACTAGTGGAGGGATGGGGGGGGGCGCAAAACTCAATCTCGCCTAGGGCAACCAAAGGGCTAGAACCGGCCCTGTTTATGAACATTTATTAGAGGATCAACCCCATGAGATGCAGCATCTCGTTTTCATGGGGGTCCTCAGGATGACATCCAAACAACAGAATAGCAAAACAACTGCAGGAAGGCAGTTCCAGTCACGAGGAGCTCTAACACAGAAAGCATATTTCCCAACTTCTCTATTAACTCTAGGGACAGTAAAGATGTGTGTTGTGACGAAGGCTATATTGTGAACTGTAAGGCACTAAATATTGCGTTAAATAATATGGATATGCAGTTTAAAAAGAGATTTATTCCAAAAGAATCAACGACAGGGAACACCACAACTAACATAAAGCAAGACTCCAACAACAGACAACGGAAACACAGAGACTATATACACAGGGTAACGAACACTAACAAGGGACAGGTGATACAACAGGTGGAACACATCAGGGCGGGGCAGAACAATCAAACAGGCGGGAAAACACAAGATGGGAAGTAAAACCAGACAAGACTAGGGAGAAAAGAGAGACATAAAAATAAGACAGGAAACACAACATATACAGAACACTCAATCGTGACAGAACCCCCCTCTTAAGGGACGGCTCCCAGACCATACCTGTCAAGTATCCCGTTTTGGCCGGGAAAGTCCCGTTTTTTACTCTTCTTTCCCGCCATCCTCCCGTATTAGTATTTTCCCGTAAATCTCCCGTATTTTAACCTGCGTCAGGGCTGGACTGGCCATCTGGCATACCGGGCATTTTCCCGGTGGGCCAACGCACTTTTGGGCCGAATCGCCGATATAAATAGGCCTTTTTTTATTTTTTGGCCGGGCCGGCCCATAAAGAATTCACAGCGGCCCATTGGTTAGTTTTCTTTATTGGCACTGGCCTGACCCAATCAAATCCAGGAACCCCCTTCCGCACTCCGGGCCGCAAATTTATGAATCCCACTATGGCCACGCCTCCCGGCCCTGAGACACAAGCTGTAGCCTAATATAAGTTTAGCATTCACGTTAAAATGGACAAACGACCTCTAAAGTGTAAGGGAGGTGCAGAGAAATTACAGGAGAAAAAGATTAAGAATCTACAGGCGGATTCCTCAAACATTTCGGACATGTTTGGGGCTGTAGTAGCTGCTTCAACATCAGCATTACCTGAAGCCGAGGAGGAGGAGGAGTAGGAGGAGTTGGCTGGCAGAGAAGCAGAAACTACGATGTCAGGGAAGAAGAGGAGGAGAGTGACCATGACAGGGCCATGGGAGCGAGTGAGGATAAGATGGAAGAGAGAGTAGATGACGATGTGGTAAGGAGTAGGCAAATTAACAGGGACTCTCAGGGGGGCTGTGTGTGTGTGTGTGTGTGTGTGTGTGTGTGTGTGTGTGTGTGTGTGTGTGTGTGCGCGCGCTTCACGTCATAACGACAACAAGCAGTTTGTCTGTAACATTAAAGTTAGTGGCTGTCAGGTAACCTGTCTGTTTAAACTTACATTGAAAATGCTAGCGGTTAGCGTGTTGGGTAGCTGAGAAGTCTGTGATCTATAAAATCAGTGTTGATACAAGCATCAGTGTTCCTTGAATGGCTTAATTAGCTTCTCTTGTATTGGTGCTCTTTTCCAGGGCATATACTACTCTCAGCTTTATTCTAGCTTTTGGGAAGGGTTATGGTTATTGTATTTAGCAGACACTTGTGTCCAAAGCGGCAAAATATGAATCTTACAATAGTTAAAATTAAATTTAAAGTTGCTAAGCCAATATTAAGCAAAATAGTAATAATAACAATAATGGCAATACAATATCAAATATCAATAATACAAAATATAAAAATACCATAAATATACAAATCATAACTCTAAGAATGAATTAATTATTTAAGTGTGAGATCAACAGATAAATCTTGAGACCCCTCTTGAAGGATCCAAAACTATCACATGAACGCTGAACACTAGGCAACTGATAGAATGCACGCATATTTTAAGAGGACTGTCTGCAGGGAATGTGTCTGACCAATCACGGTGGGTGTGGGCCGCCTGGGCCAAAAATGCCAGGGCCAAAAAAAAAACGACTGATGATGGACGCTACGACAGAGACGGTACGCTGCCAAAACTTATGAAGGCTTTACTATGCATTCCCCATAGCAATGCAAGTTCAGAAAGGGTTTTTAGCATGGTACGAAAGATTGTTCCAGAGAATAGGAGCACGTTAGACCACAGAACTGTCTGCGCTCTACTCTCATGTTGAATGAACCACTCTGGCCCAGCCCACAAATACACTCCTTCCAAAACAGTCTTAAAGAATGCAAAGTCTGCAAAAAATCTGTACAATAACTCACAAAAAGAGTAAAGAAAAGTTATGTGAAATGAAAATAATGTGTGGAATGAAAATAAAATGTAAATGTAAAGACAAGCTGAAACGAGCAGGTCAGTGAAGGCGGAGCCCCTCAGGAGGCTGGCGGCAAAGACTGAACCCCTCTGAGGGTCTGGGCAGGCGACGGGTCAGCGGGGCTGGAGTCAGGTGTAGGGTTAGCTGGACTGGGAACAGCAGGGCCAGGGTCCGCCAACAAGGTAATAGGAGCAGGAACTGGCGAGTCCGCCGACAAGGTAACTGGAACAGTCACAGGAAACAAGGCAACAGGATCAGAAGTCGGCCGGACCACCGACCAAACACGGCGGGCAGGAGTCGGTCGTCACAAACGTGACAGGACGAGCCCACACTTTATGACCTGGCCACAACAAATAGGAGACACAACACGATAAAGTTTTACAAAATGATACTTGATTAACTCAAAACAAATTCGCTGATTGTTGAGGTGTGGGTGGTGTTGCCAGTGGTGTATCAGTGGTGTAAGTGTACATGAGTGATGTATTTGTTTGTGTAAAGTGCAGACAAAAAAAAACAGATAAGCTAAAGCAACATAACCAAACCAATGGAATGGGGAACTTGCAACCCTGCCCTTTTTTGTGATTAGCATTTTATTTTTCATTTTTAACAAAACAGAAAACATACGTGTGTGTGTGTGTGTGTGTGTGTGTGTGTGTGTGTGTGTGTGTGTGTGTGTGTGTGTGTGTGTGTGTGTGTGTGTGTGTGTGTGTGTGTGTGTGTGATTGATTGAGGGTGTGGCATGCATGCGTGTGTTCTTCTATCTTCACATACCACAGCCAGGTGTGAGTCTTCTGTCTGGTGCAACTTGGTCTTCTTGTTCTTCGTAACCTTTTTTCCTTGCCCGAACACACACACACCAACCTTACGGCCATTTCCTGTTATTCTACTTATCTGTCTAGTACAAAACAGTTTACATACAATCACATTCCTAAACTATAATAAACTGTAATCAAAGCTTAAGCTAAACCATCTGAGCTTCCGAGCCTAGTCATTGTACAGGGAAGCGTGTCCTCCCAGGAACTTGTGACCAACGTCTCATGACTACACACAACTCACAGCAATGAGCAACACAATGTAATATGAACTTTAATACTGAGAATATCACATCTAGATTATAGAAATATTTCTACAGTGGCTGGATGCACACTTTCCCCCCTCCCACCAATAAACATGTATACATTCATTTAGAAGGCAATAAATCAAAGCATGTATAACATATTGCAGTTCTTTTCATTTGTCTTAAGCTGAAGCAGTGACCCTCGTTGGACATTTGTTTCTAGATGTTAACAGGTCACTTAAATGCAGCCCAAATAACCAGGCTTCAGATTATCTCACACTGAGCTGGAAATGATTTTCACTTGGAAATGATGTGTCCACATGAGCATATTCAAGTTGCTTTTGAGAAGATCTAAATTATATCAGCAATATATTTATCATCCTTAGTTTTCTGTCTGGTGGGTTTGGTTGCAGAGTTATGGACGGACTTTCATTTCACAGATCCAGTAGAGTTTAATGGAACAGCTTAGATCATTCCAGCTGTTTTCTGAAGCAAAATTCTTTATTTCCCCACAGTCTTCACCGTTGCCACCGTTAGGCTCCCTGGAATCCCAGTAGCTGAAAAAAAAGAGCTTTTATCAGAGAACACAACCCAAGAAACACAAGATAGTGATTTAGTTTGAATGGACCAAATGGTAAAAATGTGTGAACCTTTTGGTCAGTGGAGTCCCATCCACCCATTTCCACGTCCCCTCTGTCTCTGAGTCAGTCAGGCCAATCCACATCATCTTCTCAAACTTTATTGTGAAATCCTTGTTTAAAAAAGAGAGTCACAAACTTTAGACAATATAACAGAATCTTTACAACATTCACACCTATTGAACTAATTTAAATGTATCAGCCACGCATTGACCTTTGCATTCATTCAACATTTGTATTCTTTATTCAAAACTATGTCTGACACACACACACACACACACACACACACACACACACACACACACACACACACACACCTCTTCTTCTTTGCTGTTGATAATCATCAGGTCTGCACCCTTTTGAAGACAGTCATCTCTACTCTCTTGCCAGGTTTTATAGACAGAAGAAATGTAGTAGAATCTATCATACAGTATTATATGAAGGTAACTGTTGACATGAAGCAGTGGCAAATCCCCCCAATCGGTACCAAAACGTCTCAGTTAGAGAGTAAATGCCCTGTCCATGACTAAAGAGTTAGTTCACTTTAACACATCATTTACATAGTTCATTCATCTGTCAATTATAGGTAGTTAGTTTAATACTTGTAAATAGTTACCTTTTACAGGTTCTAATAAGCCCCTATGTCATCTAGCATCCTGGGACCTAGTTTGTGCTGGACTCAAAGTTTACTGGCTGACAAATGTGACTGGTTAATTCATTAATTTCCCTTTATTCATTTTCTGGCCACTTGGGGGCGTAAGACTTCTGGAACATGATAACACACACAACCATGACTTTGTGAAGTTGTTATTGTCTGATGTGTTATCAAACAATTTCCTTCATAGATATGCAACAGACCCAGAGCAGCATTAACATTGATTTAGAGTAATGTATCTGTCCACATGATCACTGCTTCTTTAGTTTTTTTCTGCTCCTGTTTGACACTATAGTGTTCTGCCTGAGAAAGTACACATTTTCACTAATTAATTCATCTCATCAGTCCTCACTGACAGGATTTAATTGGGATATTTCACATTATATTTAACACCCATAACACCTATATTTACCTTGCTTGGACTTACTGTACACCCCTTAATATCTAAACCCTGATTATTGGAGTAGTTTCATCATCATACTTACCAAAGTTGGTTCTCTTAAACTCGTCTCTCTCTGAAACTGTCATTATGAGAGGAAAGGTTATCATTATTTTCAACAGAATCAGATTAATGGTAGTTTGTTTAGTTTAACTTTGGGAAGACAAACTTCTAGTATTCTCTAAGAAACAAAGAGCCAAGGTGGTGTCAATGACACATCTGGATGTTGGCTGTATCCTATGAGGTATCACAGACTTTAGTGTTTAAGGGTTTATTTTATTTTAATAACCAAGAACAAAAAGCAGGAACTCCAGACAATAATGTCTGATCTTCTTCTACAGCGTCAAAAACAACTTTTATCTTTTATTACTTAATGTTGCTGACTTGGAAAGAAACTTTAAGACAATAGTATTTAACTAGGAACTTTATGAAAAAAGTTTGCCAAATATTGTACTCTCAGTCTCTCTTCAGTTGGATTATGTGATTAAAGAGATCGATAAATGTAAAACAAAATTTCCAAGATGGCTTTCTTTAAAATGAATCTAGTAAATTATTGTTCAGGACAAAAAATGACTGAAATTGAATTGAAATGAAATTAAACAATGATAAGTTCAACTTAATTGATACATTCTGATTTTAATTTCAGTGTAGTAATTTGACATGGTAATTTTGGGTGGTGATGGCGCAGTGGATGTGACACATGCCTTTGGTGTGAGAGACCCGTGTTTGAATCCCACTGCGATACATCAACCAATGTGTCCCTGAGCAAGACACTTAACCCCTAGCTGCTCAGAGGCGCTTTGTATAAAAGCGTCAGCTAAATGACATGTAACGTATGTAATAATATTGTCCAACCCTACTGCACAGTGATAATATGTTTCTAAATGCTCTTAGAGCAAGTGATCATCATAGCTTGTAAGAGAATGACTTTACTGGAACTGAGGTGGTTTCCGTTTTAACTTTCCTGTTACAGAAGTGAGATGCTGAATTAGTAACAAATTCAGAATACTCACAGAGAGAAAGAAGATGAGAGCAGCTTGTAGCACACACAGGAGTCCAAGGATCACAGCAGCCAGCCTGTGTTGTTTTATACCTGTATGTAGAACACACACACACACACACACACACACACACAACAGATCAAACTTTTTAACCTTTTTAACCTTGGTTACATTGACTTACATTAATTTTGTGGAGAGATAATATAATCTTAGCCACTTTACTAATGTTCCTGGTATTATCATACAGTCCCTGACACACATTCTTTTGGCAGATAGGGGCACCACCCATATCCAAAAATGGTTGGTTGCTCATTTCGCGCTGGCCGTCACTGCGTTATCGCTCAATACGGGACCAATTTCAAACATTTTAGGTCACATCAGTCTATTAGACACAAACGCCTGTTGGAAATGGGGCCTAGATTGAAAAAAAATGACCCTTCAACTGTCATGTTACCGGTCAACACGTGACCGGCTGCCAGTCGCCATCATTTCATAGGATATCATGAAATGCAACAAACCATGATTTCAGACCGCCCATAAAATCACCGGTCTAAAGCACTGTTCAGACCACAGACTCCCGACGAGACAAAACCGTTGCAGTGAAAAGTTTCAGCAGTCTGAACCGGCCGTCTCAGCTCCACTCAAACAGCTGATGGTGTCGCTGTGACTCAGTTTGTCAAGGTGCCAGAGGCTGGTTTTAGAACGTCAGGACATCACCTGTTTCAACAGCCAATCAGCTCATAGCAACTCAGCTGGTCACGTTACAAGCTGTCAACTGGTCGAAATGGAGTTGGAGAGAACACATGAGAGTGGTTGAGTGAGCTAGAGCAGGAGAGGGAGCAGTGAATCTTTGTTCTGAACTGGACTCAACAATTCAGTTTAGTACTACAGTTTACTGTGTCTTTTCACGTCTTCAGAAAGTATTTTCTATAATGTGTTCAGAAAGAATTCACTGATTTTGCTTTATCTGGACTTATTAAACATCGCACTCCTATGAAAATGAAATCAAACAAATAGGTAGTATGTGGGTAGTAAAAGGTAGTAAAATATGTAAAAATGCATAAAAGCTAAATCAAATAAATATTTTTTAATAAAATGACAAAAGCTATTTTTACATCTGCACTTAAAGGAACACGCCGACTTATTGGGAATTTAGCTTATTCACCGTAACCCCCAGAGTTAGACAAGTCGATACATACCCTTCTCATCTCTGTGCGTGCTGTAATGCTGTCTGACGGCTCCAGCGGCATCAGGCCAGCACAGAACCTGCAGGTGAATGGTTCCAGTAATCCTACTGCTCCGAATAAGTGACAAAATAACGCCAACATGTTCCTTTTTACATGTTGTGATTTGTAGAGTCACAGCGTGTACAAAAAAAAAAATGTAAACATGAGACACAGCCACCTTCTATCCCTAAACAAACCAGGAACTATATTCTTAGGCGGAAGAATATAGTACTTTGGCGGAGTGATATGCAAACTCCATGATCATATGAGTTTTCGGTAACACTTTATAATAACTATCCATAATTCATCATTTATTAAGCATTAGTTAACTATTAGTTAATGGTTTGTTCATTATTACTTATTAATTGTTCATACATAGTTCATCATGAGTAAAGTATTTGTTCACACAATTACAAATGGTTTGTTCATAGTAAATAAGCCTATTAGTTAATGTTTTTTCATCATTATTAATTAATTGTTATTACATAATTCATCATCAGTAAAGCATTTATTCACATAGTTATAAATGGTTTGTTCATAGTAAATAAGCCTATCTTGAAAAATATGTTTGTAAGTACATGATTTATACTTAACAAATAATGCAACAACCATTTGGAAATGAAATAATTTTCCCATTATAAACCAGTTACTTACTATTGCTAAATGCTTTGTTCATCATTTGTAAAGCATTGCTCCTATGTTAATTCTCAGGAATGAAGCATTTGTATACACACTCATAAATGGTTTGTTCATAGTAAATAAGGCTCTTGGAAGTTATGTTCATAAATAGAAGTTTGACACTTTCTAAGTATTGCAAAAACCATTAGTAAATTAAATAATTTTCCCTTTATAAACTATCTACAAACTAGTAGTAATTTATTTGTTTATCATTTGTAAAGCATAGTTCCTACATTCATTCTAATCATTAAAGCATTTGTAAATGCAGTTTAGTAAATGGTTGGTCCATAGTAAGTAAGCCCATGTAAAATGTTTATTAGTATATTTTTTTAATAATTCCTACATGATGCATTAACCATTTGTAAATTAAGTAATTTTACCATTATCAACTAGGTACTCAGGAACGTAAATTGTTGTTTATAACTAGGAAGTTAATGATTAACAGACTATCTAGACCTACATTTGTTCATGTCTTAAATAAAATGTTATGATTTAGAAAAAGGCCTAAACTAATAGCTTGGGTGTTAACACATCTGTTACAAATACTTACCAATAATGCAATCCATGATAAACTCATGAGTTACTACTGGTTAGTTAAGTATACTGTGTGAGCCCATCTAAAGTGAGCACTTTCTATGCTTTACAAACCATTTATAAATGAGTTCCAAAGGCTAACAGAACCTGGACACACATGTATTCTATTTGGACATGCCTTCAGAAATATGCCTACGGATTACAAATACATCCAA